>JABCKW010000530.1:0-23878 GCA_014824385.1 Fusarium cyanostomum
ATCTAAAGAGATACTCCGTACTTTTAACTCTCTAAAATAATTATAATCAATTATAGAGCTTGCTCTAATTATTAGCTTTTTTCTTCAATTGCTATTCCTGGAAATGCCTTTATCAAAGTCGAACAGCTGATGGAGCTTTGCTGCGTCTCAAGTTTTCTTGGATGGAGGGGATGAACTGCTGTGGGTTCAGTGGGTTTTGCAGTGGAGGCTCTCTTTCCACTGCAGAATTTGGGATCCATAGCTGAGTTTCAGCTACAGCTGAGATTGGGAATTTTATGCGCATGGCAGCACAATAGATGACATGTTTCAACCTTGTAGAACTGGTTGTTGTTTCGAGTAGCTTAAAGGAAACATGTTGTCTTTGAAATTAGGCCGACTGTTGGCCCCAAAGCTTTTAGCAGAATCATGTAATGTATCTCAGGCCCAGAATGAAATCATTGTTGGGAGGTGGGATGGCTCCTGGAGGGCGACATTGATTTCAAGTTAATCAAAGAGAACTACGTCTCGTCTCATGGCTCTCAGGCATCTGTCAAATCCAATTGACAGGCCGGGATCTCGCATTATTTCCACGTGTAAACTTGAAACAACCCCTCAGAAACGGAAATGGAATAAACACCAACCAGAGCCATCACATCATCACGACCAAGCAACCAGCTGGCAAAAGCTGGCAGCTTCACCATGATGGCACTGGCAACCAGCCGACAATGGAACCCTAGATATGCAAATGCCCTAACTCCCTAATAAATAAATAAAAGTAAAAAACCCTTCAAATCATTCTTCTCGCGTCGTGATCATCGTTCCATGCTCCTTTACTCTACTTGAAACACCCCACTCCCCTCATCTGGATATTAATCCTCTCTCCCCGTTCTCTTTCTTTAGGAATCCTGTGCATCTGTTCTTTCGCCGCCGCGCAGCTTGTTCTACCTTCTCAGTCTCTCTTTTAGACAAAGGTGTTGACCACCTTGGACCATTCGTTCGTTCACGACGCTCTCTGAATCACTTCCGATACCCTACCTTCGTTTCTTTCGACTCGACCTTCTTCTGAACCACGGCCACCAACACCAAGATGCGCGCCCTCGCTCTCACGGCCCTCTTCATCGGCCTCGCGGCTGCTGCTCCGGCGCCCGTTGCTCCAGCTTCCGCCTCGGCCACCCTCTTCGACGATATTGTCGTCGTCTCAACCTCTATCCCCAGCCCTTCCTCGACTGCGACCCCTGTCGCCTCGACCTACTGGACCCCGAGCACCCGCAAGGTCCAGGCCTGCGACAAGGCATCTTACGCCGCCCGCGCGGCCCCCAAGGAGGTCAAGCGCGCTGACTTCCGCGACTGCGCTTCCCTCCTCTCTGCCTTTGGCCTTCGCAACGGAACCTTCAGCATCCCCGCCGCCGCCGATGACGCCGGCGAGTACGGCACCGGCGATGGCCTCGTCGACATTGTCAAGTCGGACTCGTGTGCTTTTGCTGTCCGCGCCGACAAGGGGCTGAAGCTGGGCGACGAGGATGTCGACTGGGTTGTGAAGAGAGCTCTCAAGGAGTACTCGGCTGGTCTCGAGATGGCGGCTCGCGGGGCTGTCACCTGTGCTGCTCAGGACGGTGGGAAGAAGGGTACCCTCTACTGGCAGGTTTATAATGCCACTGCGAATCATTAGATGAATTGTTGTTGGGTGGTCTGGATGACAGTCTGTTCTACTGGAGAGATGGCTGTTGAATGATCTCGATGATCATACGTTTTACTTGATGTGCGATGCCCGATGAGAAGCAGAGAAGATGGCAAATAAAGACATCATTGCCGCTCATACAAATTTTCTATACGCTTCTGTTCTTGATGTGATGTGATGTGACTGTGTGGAGGATCTAGTGATGTTAGCAAGCAAGTCTTCGTCAAGACAAAAAGTACGCTCGAGTTCTCGGCCGTGGACTTCGCAAGATGGTCAGCCGGGGGACTGAGTATTCCGTCGCATCCCAACACCAGCGACTATAAACTCCCTCCTCATTGAACCATTCATCTTCGGAGCTCTCCTCCATGTCGGTCCATTCGTCCTCATGGTTCTCAGTCCATTTCAAAAGGAGCCCATTTCTTTTTGCCAGTGCCTTTACTCCTCTGCTGTGACACGATGGGAGATTCCTCCACTGAAGTCCCGCCATTCAGGTCAAGACCCTGCTGCTCTGACACTGTGCTCTTCTCATGTTTAGACGGCCTCGATGATGGTAAACTAGAGCATACCACATCACTTATTTGTATCACAGGAAGACTGGGAAACGCTTCATGGCAGCCTATATCCGGTACTGGAAGGTTTCGCTGCCTGTCATATCGTCCTTCGGCACTTGGTTGGTTTCGGGAGCGAGAACCGTTGGTTGAGGAGTTGCCTTGACAACTGCAAGACAGGAGACGTTGTTAGAGCAGATCCAAGATGTGAAGATCCGAAGTAGGGGCTTACATTTTCAACCTTCCATTCCCGTCCTTTGGGATATGATCTTGAGAGTATCCGAACTCAAGCCCAAACATCTTCCGCACCTTGGCAAATTTGTGCTTTAAAGCAAGATCGCGTGCTGTCTCGCCTCCATACGCGGGCACATCTGGAGAAGCACCATGTCGTCTAAGAAGACAGACTAGCTTCACAAGGTCGTCTTCCCGTACTCTAGCTCGTGGGCTCAAGGCCCGGTAAAAGGGCGTTCTCCCCGAGGGATCCGCATTGTTGATATTTGCACCCCGCTTCACCAACAGGGAGACGACGTCCCACACACCATAATAGCAGGCAAGGTGTAGAGCGTTCAGTCTCTGATGTATATCAACGATAGGATTGATTGCTTTGGGGGAATGGTTGAGGAGAAGTCGTGCCATTTCCTCGTCTTTTCGCTTCATCGCATAGAAAAGAGGGATGCGTCCTCTTCCGTTAGCGAGATGAGGCTTTGCCCCCTTTTCAAGCAGCAAGGCGACAAGTTTCATGTGGCCGCTGGATACTGCAAAGTGCAACACCCTCTGTCTCCTGTCAAGATTTTCCTCATCCAGTCGGTTCCAACAATGATGAATGGTAGTATCAAGGCTGCAATCTGCCGATTGGAGATTCGGATCTGCCCCGAAATGAAGTAGCAGAGAAACTGTCTCACAAAGTCTTGAGGAGAAGTCCGGTTCGTAGATCCATACTGGGCTGGCCCAGCCAAGTTCCTGTTGTTTGGCGGCGAGGTGAATGGCGGCGAGCCCACACTTATTCAATATATTTGGATCCGCGCCTCTGAGGAGCAGCAACTGGGCCGTTCTTGGCAAAGGACCCGTATCTGCCACCGTGGTCATGTAGAGTTGTTCGTTAAGACTATGGCCTAAACAATATTGAGGGCGTGCCATGGCAAGATAGAGAGTCGTGTAAATGCTCTCGCTCTCGTAAGTAGTGTTTCCGTGTCGGAGAAGGTACGTGGTCACGATAGGGGCATCTTGTGTGAGGGCGTATTCAAGGTATTTGTCTCTTTCGCCTCTCTCGGTGATGCCAAAAAAGAGATCCTCCAGCCAGTCAAGCCACATGAGCCTTTCCAGACCGTTAACAGCTATTGATATGTACGACGGAGGTGAAACTCTCACCCATTCATCAAGTGCCCAAGTTCATGGTTGCTCATCCATTGAATGATCCTTTTCGAATCAACATTGACGGCGTGGTCGAAGAGCTTATCAAACATATCGTGCTCGTCTCTATCTCTAGACTTTCTGCGGAAGGCAAGGTCAAATGTTTTGTCAAAAGCATGCCAATGCATCAGTCGGCTATAGCGGCTGAAGGCACCCGCCTGGCGAGGGCTGGTGAAGCTCTCCACAATATTGGGCAAAAGCTCAAGTGGAAGAACTGTGAAGTCAGGCATTGTGTCGCTGGAGGGGGAGCCGATATCTGGAGAATCATGAAGCCGTGAGCTTCTACCTCAGCAGCGGACTCTTGCGAGCGAATACAGAATTGTCTTTTTGGAAATGAATGTTGGCAAGGTCTGTTGTGTGCTCAAGAAGCTTGAGTCTGCGGGGGTTGAAGAGTTTGGTGTTGAACACATCGTACATGAGTATCTCCTACAGACGGCCAGTGCCTAGGATTCCATGGCAGGTGCAAACGTCTACCGAGGGCATCGGCCCTAGAGGAGAAAGGCCTTGCAGAGCCAGGCTGGACCATAGCGCGTCTTTGTCCGGAGATGAAGAAGATAAGGTGGTATCACAGACCTCGCTATAGTTACTCTGATTAAGGTACCTAAGGGAGCAGGTGTCAATGGTGCTTCACGAAATGACATTGCGTGGATGTTGAACAAGTTCTTTTATTTCACTTCTAGAATACACGAACCAGCTTGGAAATGTTATCTGCCATTGCTCGATCGAGCCATGCCCATGTCCTTTGTGTCAAGCAAACAAATGTGTCGATCGTGGTCCCCAACGCCTTACCCCTGATCCTGCAAATGCAGTCATGTCCTCATGCAACGTAACAAATCATTAATCGTCAACCGTTAGTCGTTAGCTTCATCATAATCATCATCATCCGAAAATATCATTCTTCGACGAGAATCCAACTCGCATGATCTTGTTATGTGTCTTCTCCATCCTCCGCAGCTTGACAACCTCAGCGTCCAGCTCCTCCATTCGGTGGGCACATCGTCCCTCAATGCTCTTGGCGGTCGTCTGAGCCTTCATCGTGCCCTTGATCATCACCTCCAAGTTGGTCTTGCACTCCTGCACCTGCATGCGCATGGCGACTGCGGTCGCGTTCTCAACGTGGCCAAGCCGGGCCTCAAGGTCAGTGAGCCTGGCTTTGAGATCATCATGTCGCTGCTTGATGTGAGTAGCCAGATCGTTAATCTGGGGAGAGTAATCCGCCATGATAGCCTTGAGGCGGGCCTTTTCGCAGGCGTTTTCGGATCGGACGACGGCGAGTTGGCGACTGAGAGGGGACCCGCTGAGAGTAGGCATCTTTGGGGTTGGGGGACGGGTGTTGCTTTCTTTACTGAAATAGTTGACGTAGATCTTTAGTCTCTGGAAATTGCTGTCCATGTGGATCATCTGACGTTCGACTGAGGAAACGGCGGCTTGGAGCCACTCGGCCTTGCGGTTCTTGGTTTCAAGGCTGTTCTGTTTGAGGGGGGGTGAGTTGGTGTTGCTTCCGGGTTTCTGGAGCTCGTGGCCCTGCAGTGTCAAGTCGCGGCATTCCTAGGCCGCCTTGTCCTTCAGGTCGCGGCTCTTGGAGGCGAGAGAATGAAAATTGGTGGATCTCTTCGGGTTGAGTAATTGAAAGGTGGTGGGTTCCTTGGGTAGTTCGGTGGTGGGATTGGAGGTGGCAATGCCACGAACAGCCAGGTAGTTCTTGGCTTTGGGCGAGACCTTGACGTATGCAGCGCCTGGAGGTTTAGAGATAGGCTTGGGTGATGGTGTGAGAGATTTTGTAGGCGATGGGGTAGGCATCCGAGGGCGTGCTTCGTGTTCCTTGGGAGCTTCTTCGGCAACAGGGCCAAAGAGCGACAAACCAAGCTGATAGAGGACGACCAGAACAAAGGCGCAAACAATGAGGAAGCTAATCATGTCAACAGCAGCAGGCACAGCGACAGCGACACTGCGGACGAAAACAGCGTGCCAATAAGCCCTCTCAGTCCAGACATGTCTGTAGAAAGGCACCCATTTCTGAAAGGCCACCACCAAGAGGTCCCAGGCCGTGTAGCTCAGGGAGATGAGAGTGCGATAGAGCCAAAAGAGCAGCAGGAATCCGTGGGCGATTTGCCCGCCATCAGCGGCCTTGTACTCGCCAACAATCCAGTCGACGGCGCTGGGGAGCTTCAAGGGGTCGCGGTAAATCATGCCGAGGAAATCGAGGACCGTGTTGAACATGATGAGGAAGAGCTGCCAGTTGCAGGCGATAAACTTTGTGACAACGTGTCTCTGCTCGAGGAGCTGCTGGAAGCCGGTCTTGGGCTCGGGGAAGAGAATTCGGTAGTTGGGGAAGTCTTTGGGGTCGTAGGCGAGGGCGGGTTCGCGGGAGAACATCTTGCTGATGCGAGTGAGTAAATTGGTCATGGTGAGAAAGTGAATCAGAAGAGGGTTCTTGAAGAGACGATGGATGGATATGGGGTTTGCGTGTGATTGCTGTTCTGGATGGCTTTGTCACGATGGATGTGAGGATGAAAGAAACGAACAGTGAGGATGGAAACAAGAGAGGTTTTTTCTTCTATCCATCTTTTCTGCTGCCTAATGCCCTCTCGCGTGCAGATTTTGCTGAGATGAAACGCTTTGCCAGCTATCTGCCAGTGGTGGGTGAGGGGGTGCCAGTGGTGAAAAGTGAGGGGATTCACGGTTGACGATGTCAGCCGACAGCAGCTGGCAAGGCAGATGGCGGAGCGTGCAACGCCCAAACCAAAAAAAAGATTAACTGGCCATAGCGATAGTGTCGAGAACCCTTGCTAGTAAAAATCAGGGACCCTGGTCTTGCACTTGTTGTTCCTCGACAGCTTGTGGACAAAAAGTCTCGTGATGATCATCTTGATCTACCTTTCATGAAACAAATAGAAAGCGGTGTTGCAACTCGCAATACCCGCCTTTGCTCGTTGGTACCCGGATTAGGATGACAACTTCCGTCAAAGACTTATTCATTTCATACGGAGTTGGGCGAGAATAAGACTGCTTCAGCCACAATCCCAATCTCCTCAACGCCTCGAGCAACTTGCATCTCCGGTTGACGAACACCTCATGGGCGATTGAATAGGCGCCACAATGAAAGCATAAAGGCCGCCCACGCCGTAAGCATTGTCTGCGCCTCGTCTTCCGCCTCACGTCTTGTCTCATTCCTTTTCCGTCGCATAATATTAGAGGCGCATAAGATGCCCACTTGGGAAATCTGATGCGACCCAATCACATGCTGGGTAGCGTATCGATCGATAGTACGGGCGCTTGGGGCGGATGGACGGGGCGGATGGAATGCAGTCGCAATTTGACTTTGGGAGAGCTTGGAGGGAACAGGGTCTCTTTTGTATCGATCAGCCACCTACGCAAATTAAGAGGCCAAGTCCCGCGTTATTCCTTCTGGATGTTCCCTCGGCATGGGCGCAAGGGGAAAATGCCCCCAAAAGAAGGGGAGGCCGAGGGAAAGAGAGTTTACTGTCATTGAACAGTTGGAACTTTGATTCATTGAGGGTGCCGTGACATGATGACAACGAGGACCGACGGACCGAGGCGGAAATTCCGGGTTCCGGGATGCGGGTTGCGGGTCGCGCGGCCCACTTGTTTCGTACTCAGTACGGATGGATACTGTCTGGACATCCATATTGAGTGCTTACGACCACCGTAGCAGCCCTGTTACAACTGTACTACGTACGAGCAAGGGATCAGAAGTGCGTGTGTTTCACGTTCGTGATCAAATGACAGACGCCACGCAGCACGGGACGAGAACAGTCTCAACTACAGCCCTGTGGCAGCACACATTTGCTACGGGGGCCTATTGTCTATTGACTGTACAATACGGAGCGTATTCTCGATCGCATTCGTTGAGTTCTAATACTGGAGTGGAAGTGGGTTTGAATAAAGACCCAAGGACCTGGTTCAAGGACAAACGCCTCAACGCCCACAATCCATGGAGCTTGTACCCACAAAGTGAGGCCGCGGCGGATCTTGCCGGAGCTTCATTGAGGCTTTCCATAGCGTCTTCCCCGTCCAGTCTACTGATGGTTGGTGCCTGGAAGCTAATCTTTTTGTCGAGTCTTCTACCTAGTGTCCTAGCGCTATCACATTGGATTGGATATCACTTTGGCCGGGTCCGCGGGTTGCGAGGCTCTGGGCGGAAACCCCCGTGATTGACTTAATTCAGGAACCTGGGACACCACTAGCGACAAAGTGTTTCCAGCCACCAGGACCCCATGTCTCTGGCGGCTTTTCCCCCTGTCCTTGTCAGTTTGTGCCGCCGGAAGAGGTGCCGGGGAGACCTCCCCAACCGTGCGAGATGTTGATGTGCCCCGTGCCCTCTATTGACAGTGCGTTTGGGCGAATCGCATCACCGCCCCTTGGTCTTTGCTCCTCGCACGGGCGAGATCGTGATGCGCGGAGACTAGGAACACTCGGGTATGTACGCTAAGAACGGGACGGAATCACGGAGCGGTCGTGATAGGCATCAATAGCGCGCGAGTTGGGGGCACAGCAGGAGCAGAGTTGGAGAACGGGGGCTATCACACACAGTACATTTAGCTAGCATTCTCCTCCCGTCCAAGAGGACGACAGCAGCCTCGAGGCCTCGTGAAGCGCCCCCCACCGACATCCGACAAGGGATGCTTCGGCGACCTGAAGCCAAGCATTTCGGCGACGTCGATGTCGGTAACCAATTGGGACGACTGCCAGCCAGTCAACCGTTGACAAGAAGGCCCTGCAAGCCCCTGCCAGGGAGAGACACCTGTCAAGATTTGCACCGTAAAAAGCAAATAAAATAAAAGCAAATGGGCAGCGCAAAGCGAAAGAATGTAACTTCCCCTGCCGCGGCTCCGCTACCGCTAGTTTGTCCGTCCGTCCCAAGCCGCAAAAAGGCCCGGAAGCGCCCCTGGCGCCCGAATCGGGCCAAGTGTCGCCCAAACTTTGGCTCCATAGACCACCAGAGGTCCCTGTTACAGTTATTCGGTCCGGGTGTTTGGAAACGAGAGAAAAGGGCTGGCTTGGCTGGCGAAACTCTGTTCATTACGCCGTTGGGCTAAGGTAAGCGACGATTGCGTATTCGGGGCACGGATCCGCCTGGTGGCCCGACAAAGGAGCCCTGCGAGGGAGGGAGACGAGTTACTGTAATAAACTAATAAAAGCATCCGCGGGACCCCCTCCCTCGAAGATGCAGATCTTTGTTGTGATTTCGGATCGCCAACAAGGAGCCAGCAAGGAGACAACAAGGACCCGCGAACTCCCGACCTGAGACCTCTACCAAAATAGCTGCGGATCGTCGTCAATTATTTGATGCCCATTCATCGCCCATTCATCGCCCATTCATCTCGACCCTCATTTATACCCAACACCTACCTACCACGTCGTGTGCCCGCCCCTACTTTCCTTTTCCCCACAAACATTTCGATACCCATACCAAAGCTTCGTCGACGAGCTGGACTCGCGATTGTCAACAGAGTCCCGTTGTGCTTGCCTGCAGCTGCATACCTGCCCAAATACTCACACTGTTCTCTTTGTCTACCGTCCACCAACAACATTTCCTACTGTCTAATCTTCCATTCAACCCCGACTTTTATCAACTCAGCAAACCCACAACACGACAACATCACCACTGCAACCATGCTTCGAGGAGCCACCCACACGCCCAAGGTCCCCCTCTTTGGGAACCCCAAGAAGCGCAAGCAGAAGCAGCAGCTAGAGCAAAGGGTCAAGGAAGAGCAACTCCGCCAGCAAGCCCTCGAGGAAGCCGAATTCGTAACAAAGGCCGAGACCTCGGATTTCCTCACCTACTACCTGGAGCGGTCTCCCTTCAGGGACCAGTCCGATCAGATCTCCATCGCCTGGGATTCCCTGCCCAGCCTGAGCGATCTCGAGTCCTACGGTTCGCTCAACAAGACAGAAGGCACCCAGGCCTGCCGCCGCCTCTTCAAGGCTGTCGTCATCTGGGACGACCTTGGCCTCGACCTCTGGGAGACCCTGAACAGAACCCTCTACCAGCAGAGCGACGACGAGGATGATGACGACTTGCTCGACGAAATTTGCGAGGAGCCCGCTGGCTGGGACTACGTGAGCATCCAGCGATCGAGCTCCCGCCCCGGCTCCAGGGCGTCTTCTTCCGAGACCTTCTCGGGGCGATCGCGCCAGGCGTCCGCCGACAGGCACTGTCAGCGTGAGCGGAGCCGCGAGCCACGAAGGCCGTCGGCCACGTTGGAGCAGAGCAACAGCAGCTTGAGGAGGCCGTCCTCGGGAAAGTCCAGTATACGGAGAGCTACAGCGCCGCATGGCATGATTAGCGAGTACTACGACAGCCCGTCGCGGTATCGGTTGCCCAAGATTGTGCGGGTGCTGTGAGGACGAGTATAATACCCACTTGTTACCAAACAAGACTGGAATTCTGGAGCACGGGGGTCTGGGACAGGTTTCGGCGTTGAATCTTGGAATACAGCGACAGGTTCAACAGTAACCGATACCGCTACTATACCTATTATATTTCCCTTTCTAGCACGGCGTTTTTGGACATACGAACAGGCGGCAGGGGCGGTCGGAACATGGATTAAAGATACCTACTCATACCTATGTAGCTGAGAAGCTCTAGCTACCATCTTAGTACTCTAGTAACACAACTGAACTATTTTCAAACCAACCCCGAGCTCAAAATGCTATGTTCTCTGTGATCACTATGTTACGTTAGTAAACATGGTGCCATATGCGATGCGATGGAATGCGTTGCTCCCCAACATTGATACTGGCTGCACTGTAACCTCAGAGATTTCTCTTCAAGACACATGATTTATATTTCCACGTGGCTCTGCCTCATTGCCGTACCGTGACATCGTCCGACTGTCGGCGACGTCATGAAGAGTGGGAGCTTTCAACTGCCGTAGAGTCCAATGCCGACCGCCCGGATCCCGATCCGACGTCGGGGGGGATCCGTCCGGGGTACCCCGTGATTTAGTTAGGTACCTACCTACCTATCCAACATCATGGATGACTAAAACGACCCTCATCTTTTCACACTCTCCTCAGGCTGCATGGTTCTTTTTCATCACATTCGCAGCCAGCACTTCGCCTCGCCTCGCCTATTTCTCAAACGCACTGGTTCAGCTTCGGATCAAGAACTTGGCGTTGTTGTGCCAGGCTGCATCGCCCTCTCCTAATTTCAGCAGAGCCAATAGGAAGCATCTTGCTTCAGTAGCTGCCCGTGTGGCGTGCCCCTTGGCTCTATCGGGAATACCGTCCACTTCTGCGATGGAGAAGTCTCCATCGTCAGTGCCCAACTGATGAGGCAAGCGAGTGCTTGTACTCAAACTGTTTCTGCCAGCCCTATAAGACATGGAAATCCGGTTCTGAGTACCGATGTATCGGCTATGAACTACAGAGTATGGCCGTGTCCGTTAGGGTCGACGTTAGGTATTCGGTGTTATGCTCATTAGGCCTCGATGATGGGAAAGGCCTCATTTGCCTTCCGCCCTGACCAGGCGCGAAGCCTTCAGCCCAGGCACGCTAAGAAAGGCGAAAAGCTCACGGCTCACGCTTGGAGTTCACGCTCGGAATGTGATGCCCTCATGACCGCTGACTTCCTCCTTACCACAAAGCCTGGATTAATCAACGATCAAACCATCCTTCGGGGGTGTGCATCATCTGCATGGTTCCACTCGAGGTAGTTCCTGTCTGTTCAGGAGCAAAATCTTGTCTCTGCCATTCGGGGACAAACGCAGGAACACAACACGCTCAGTGTCAGCACGGGTTTGTATGCAGCCAGTTGTTCAGCTCGCGAGCCGTCCGGGCTAGCTTCAGGGGTACCGGCGCCAACTGCATCTGGACTCGCCCAGGCGTGGTTTGGGGGCTTCTCAGGCTCCCCACCAGATGAGAAGGCATTTTGCAACTTGACGAGGCGCTGGGCGCGCTTCTTCCCTCGGAAACTTCCTTCTGTGTCTCGGTCTCGTGGTTGTGATCCCTCGGCTGAGGGTGCCGCTCTCTTAGTTCCTCATCTTCTTCGCTCCCCATCGACCCGTTGTATCTAGGCCTTGCCATGAAGCACTTACACGGGCTCTCGCTGGCCTGCCTGGTCGGCTTGGCCGCCTTTTCGATTGCAGCAGACGTCTCTTACGTGACAGATCTCGAGATCTTCACATACCTGGTACGATATGACTCTTAGATAAGAATCCAGATGTGGTACTGATCATATAGGCGCCATGTGTCTCCAGCGCCATCTCATACAATGTCGGGATGCAGACCTACTCGACCATGTGCGGCGATTCAGAGACCGAGTTGCAAAAATGCATCTGCTCCACCAGGATGAACCAAGTCGCGTCTTCGATTTCGACCGATATTGCATACAGCTGCGGTTCGAGCGCGACCGAAGATCTCTCCAGTGCGTCCAAGATGATGCAAAAATACTGCCACCAAGACAAAGACATCACCTTTTCTTCTCCAACAACGAACATTGTCGAGGTGTATATCACGGATCTCCCTGAACTGGGCTACCTGCCGCCGTGTGCGCAATCGGCGTTGTCTTATGCTGTCGTTGGAGTGGTATGCTTGAGGAATTGACTAGAAGATGCATGTTTATCACTGACCCAAACGTAGGCCGCGTATAGGTGCCCTGAGGCGGCTGAGCTGAATGCTCCTTGTGTCTGCAGCAAAAGCGATGTTGTGCACGATATTACCGAGACGATCAAAAGCTCAGTCAAATACTCTTGCTCCAACAAACAAGATGTTACCTCAGCTCAGAACTTTTACAACGAGTTTTGTGCCATGAATGACGGCACCACGGCCTTTGCGGCCCCGAAACGTCCTCCTGGAGATAGTCAGTCATGGAAACCCCCATCTAAGAACACATACTAACGTGCCGCAGTGTCCTACCACATTACTGCCTTGCCTCAATACAAGTCTCTCAGCAAATGTGCACAGAGTGGCATTGCATCCGCTGTCTTAGAGGTGAACTTACTCTAGCTTAACTATCCTACAATTCATCGCTAACTTCAATACAGCAAACCTCTTGGCTTTGCGGCGATGGCCCGCAAGAGCTTGCCTCATGCGTGTGTATAAAATCCGGAATGTCCAAGGTCATTTCTAGCAGTTTGACCGAGCTGGTCAAGGGTAACTGCGACAGCACAAACATTGGCAACGTGACCTCTGCTATAGACGTTTTTCGGTATTACTGCAGTGCTGCGGAGAACGAGGTCGTCGCCACCGTCAGTGAATCCATATTTCAATCGTACCCAACTGCCAGCTCCGGCGCTAGAGCCGGCGCTGGAGCGACCCGTCATGCTAAGACGGGCTCGAGCCCTGCAACAGCAACTGGCAGCAGCGGCGCTTCAGACGAAACCGGTTCGTCGGATACTGGTGACGATGGCAAGGACAAGAAGGGATCAGAGGGCGGGACCAACATTGTGCCGATCGTGGGCGGAATTGCCGGTGTCTTGGCCGTCGCCGCTCTTGGCGCTGGACTTTTTCTGTTCATGCGACGAAAGCGCCAACGTGAGTCGCGAGGAGAAGAGCTTTCGAACAGCGGCGATGGTCCCCCAGAGTATACTGGCCACCCGGAGCTCATGGGCAACAGCGAGTACATCAAGGGGCACTCTGCACCACCAACAGTCTCGGAGCTATATTCAGCAACCGCTTCTCCAAAGCCAGAACTCTATGGAGGAAAGCCCGCCGTGGAACTTCCCCCAAACCACGCGCCGACATCCGAGCTCCAGGCCCACCTCGCGAAGGGACACTATGGACACCCTTCACCTCAATCAAGCTACGCCTCGCCGATAACGCCCCAGCAAGGGCAGAACGCTGGATGGGGAGCTCAGCCGGTGTACGAGTTCCCGGCGCATCCAGCGCCGACGCATGCGCAGTCAGGTCTTGGGTTTCAGTCGGGGCCTGTGGAGACGTATGAGCTGGATTCGAATATTGGCCGGCGGGCAAAGTAAATGACACTCTAGAGGCTGGCTGTCAAGGCGTATGGGTTATGCTGTTTCTGAGCCGGCGTTGTTGGTTGGACTTTAAGCGATTGGAGTAACGGGAGTTACAAAACTATTAGATTTGTAGTAGATTCCATGGAATACATGTTACAGTGAATCTGCCAATGCAGCTGGGGAGTCACTCGTCAAGTGTTGTAGTATAGATGTTCCATGTTCCATTCGGAGCGTTCAAGGTTCGTGTCCCATGATGGATGGAACGATCCGCTTGCTACGATGAGATTTCAGTAAGTACCGCAACACATAGATTCTGGCCTAGGATAATCTTTTAAGAATCGCTTTCGAGATAGTTGGTCTGAAATATATATCAGCAACTATCTTTGGCTGAGACTGCTCCTGTGGATCTTCTAAGTGCTTTTGCTAGAAGGAGGTAATACCTAATTGGACGGTTAACAACTCTAAGTGATGGAATACATGAAGAGGCAGCATTGCACAGCTGCAAAGAGTTGAATGCAGGCCCACGACTCCAGGTTCAAGTGCAATCAAGTACATTTATAGGCGGAACCCTAACTAACTCTATCCTGTTCTATCCCCATTCATGGAATCATCCTAAAAGTCTAATAATCCAAGTGGGAGATGCAGGGTAAGGTGGGACGGATCGGAAAAACACTGCAGCGACGCAAGGCTAAACGCAGCTCGAGTTTCGAGTGGTCCGTGCGCAGCTCCTCAGACAGCAAACAGCCTAAGGCGTGTTGACTTCCCGAAACAGTGGGCTCTCATCTTCTTCAGCCTGGAAGCTCCAGATTTCCTTGTCCCTCCAACAAAGAAATCCTTTCCTTTGTCGGAGACTTCCATCAATCTCACCCACGTTCACTCGCCAAGATAATAGATACGAAGCGAAGCCACACGTCACGTGGGTCTCCCTATCAACTTTTCACTCTGGGACGCGCAGCTGCGGGAATGACGAGTGCCGCGCTGTCGACTTGATTCGATCACGACCATGGCGGCCGCGGACGTAGACATCGGCTACGTCGCAGGCCACCTTGGCCTCGATCAGCCTGTCCTTGCGACGCTGACGATCGCGCCAACCGTTGATCTTGTTGCTATCCTCTTGCAGGCTGTTGCCGCAAAGGCGCACGACTTTGATACCCTCTACGCTGAGAAGCTGCAGACGGACATTGAGCTGGAGAACGCGGTGCGCAGCTCCGAAACGCGGTCACAAACATTCAAGGCCACGGCAGATAAGGCCCTCAAGGATGTCGAAGAGGCCAGGCAGCAACTGAAGGATGAAGGTATGTGTTGGTGGGGTGCGCGAAGCGAGGCCGCACGGTTGTTGACATTTACTCCCACCACAGAAACGAAGCGCCAATCAGTCGAGAACGAACTTCAGATCTTCAAGGCTAAAAAGTCCGACTACGATGCCGAACTCAAGGCTCTCAATGACAAGATTGAGACCCTCCAGTCATCGAACCGTACCAACTTGAGCATCATCGAGTCCAACAACAAGCGCGATCAGACCATCACTGAGGAGCTCACCAAACAGCACCAGCGAAATGTCGAGCTCTCCCGCGAGATCACCGCTCTCCAGCAATCGGAGCAGAATGCGAGGGGTCAGCTCAACAGCGCCAAGTATCGAGAGGAATCGGTCCAGCAGCAGCTCGACTTGGCCCGAAAGAACAGTGAATGGCTCGAGAACGAACTGAAAACCAAGAGCGAAGAGGGTCTCAAGTACCGAAAGGAGAAGGGTGCTCGCATCGCCGAACTCCAGCGACAGAATGAAGACATCCAATCCCAGGTCGACTCCCTCAGGCGAACCGAGCAGCAACTTCGCGAACGGCTTGATGCGATGCAATCCAAGGCAGATGATGCTCTGGTGAAGCTCCAGAAACAGGAGGGAAACTTTGCCCAAACGGTCGAGAGCTATAAACATGAGCTTGAGGACCAGAGGCGCCTGGTCGACATGTCTGATCAGTTGAGCAAGAAACACCAGGAACGAGTGCGCGAGCTTGAGGCTGAGAAGGAACGTCTCAAGGATAATTACGAAAACGAAATTCGACGCGTCCGACTCGAGCTCGAGCAAGAACGAGAGAACTCGAACCAGATGGAGGAGCGAATCCGCCAGCTTGAGACAGAAATCGACGAGCTCCAGGTGCGAATGGAGCAGAATGCCCCTCCAGTTGATTCGACACCTCAGACTCCTCGTGCCAACGGTTCCATGTTCAGACCCTCGTCTCCTTTCGGAGCCACCCCGGGTTCCATCCGATCCAAGGGTGCAATTACCGCAACGCAGGCCCTTGACCAGCTCTACCAAGTCAAGGCCCAGCTGGCTAGTGAACGACGTCGCAACCAGCAGCTCTCCGAAGAGCTGGATAACATGATGTCTGCCCTGGAGGCAAAGGCCCCAGAGATGCAGGAGCTCCAAGCCGAGTCTGAGACACTCCGAGACGAGATCACGCGCATGTCGGAGCTGTCACAGCAAAGCTTTGAGGAGCGCGATAATGCCAGGCGAGCGGCAAGAAAGGCAGAGGGCGCACTTGCGACGGCCCAATCTGAGGGCAACATCCTGCGCACTCAGCTACGCGATCTCGGAACCCAGATTCGTATGCTCGTGTTCAACGTTTATGCCCTGGAGAAGGGTGTGGATCAGTTGACCGACGAGGAGACTTTCCGTCTCAAACAACTGGAGAAGGGAGAGATTTCCGAAGAGGCCCTGTCTGATATGTCGGATACGCACCAGTTCATTACTCAGAAGCTGGTGGTCTTCAAGGATATTCAGTCTTTGCAGGCCAAGAACGAAGAGCTGATGCGCATCACTCGGGAACTGGCCGAGCAACTGGACAGCGAGGAGGCGCTTGCAGCCAAGCATCAGGCAAAGGAGGATCACGATATGGTTGAGAAGCTTCAGCAGGAGCTGACGCACATGACTGAAGAGACAAAATCGATCAAGAGCACAATGGAGAGCTACAAGATGGAGCGAGACATGTTCAGACGACTCTTGCAGCAACGAGGCGCAACCGGTGACGAGGCAACTCTAATGCGAAGCTCTCTGGACGGCAGCCAGCGTCTGCCCTTGGCTAGTATCGAAGCGAGCGAGCAAACCGAGACCCTCAATGAGGCTTTACGCAAGCTTCAATCAGAATATGACAACTTCCGTGACGCCCACGAAGGAGTTCGCAAGGACTTGCGTGATCAGATCGACAGTTTATCAGCCGAACGGAACAGTCTACAGACTGACAAGGTGAAGATTCATGCCGAGGCCCGACTCGAGTCCGAGAGACGGGAAATGCTGCACACAAACTATGTCGCCCTCCAGAGCGAGAACCGCGAGTTGCAGAAGAGAAACCAGTCCTTGTCCGAGACTACCGCCAAGCAGGATATCCGAACCCAACAGGTTGCCGAGGAGCTCATTGAGGCTAAGGGCTTACTCGATAGCGTACGCAACGAGACTGCCAACCTCAAGGCCGAGAAGAAGCTGTGGAAGGACATCCAGGATAGACTTAGCAAAGATAACGAGAGCCTGATCGAGGAGAAGAACCGACTCAACAATCTGCTGGCGACGCAGCAATCTCTTGAGAATGAGCGGAACATGGGTGAATCTGAAACGCGACGCAAGGCTCAGGCCAGAATAGAGAGCTTGGAACAGGAACTGAGCGATGCCCAGAGGAAGCTATCGTACGAGGCGGAGGAAAACAAGAAGTTGCAGCTCAGGAAGGAGTACGAGGCGAAGGAGTCACAGAAACGAATTGACGACCTCATGGCGAACCTCAGCCAGATTCGGGAGGAGCATGTTGGCGTCAAGACAAGCCGGGATCATCTCCAGGCTCGTGTCGACGAGTTGGCGGCTGAGCTGAGGAACGCCGAGGAGCGAGCTGGACGCCTGCAGCCTCGACCAACTCCCAGACCCGGAACTATTGAAGTCGGCGAACAGCAACAGCAACTCGAGTCTGAGATCCAGGAGCTCAATATTGAGATTTCCGATCTCAAGCGAGACTTGGACATGGCCAATATTCACCTTGAGAATGCCAAGGCCCAGGCTGAGCAGTTCAGGGAGCTTAGCCAGGCTAACGAGGAGACCCTCGAGGACCTGCGGTCGTCTCAGGACCAATACCGACAAGAGATGGAAGCGCTCATTGAGGAGAAGGACGCCAAGATTACGGAGCTCGGCCAGCGGGTTGAGGACGTATCTGCAGAGCTGTCCCGATCCAACACTGAAATGTCCAGTCTACGGGATTCTCAGGGCGAGGTTGCAAGAAGATATGAGGATGAGAAAGCAATTTTGCAGGAGGAGGTGAATCGACTCAAGGAGGAGAGTGCACGGCACTTGGATGCTACTCGATATCATCAGCAGGATCTCCGTGCCCAGGCTGAGATCGCTTCCAAGGCTCAGCAAGATTATGAGCAAGAACTCGTGAAGCATGCTGAGGCCGCCAAGCTGGTTCAGCAATTGCGAGCTGAGCACAACGAACTCAAGAGCGAGGCTGCATCTCTCAGGTCTGACGCAGAATCCGCCAAGGTTACTTTAGCCCAGAGCGAGAGCTCCTGGGAGGATCGCCGACAGCAGCTGGAGCAGGAGATGGCCGAACTCAAGACGCGACGTGAGGACGTCAACTCGCAGAACAAGATTCTCCACCAGCAACTGGAGGGCTTGGCTGCGCAGGTGGCAGCACTCCAGCAAAAGCGCAACGACGACGACGACGACGATGAGAGAATGTCGCCAGTTCCGGTCGGAGACGCAACCGAGGGTCTCCGTGAACTCAACACCTACCTTCGACGTGAGAAGGAGATTCTCGAGGTTCAGTATGACGCAAAAGCTCAGGAATCCAAACGTCTTCAGCAGCAGCTCGACTATACCCAGTCTCAACTTGACGAAGCGCGCCTCAAGCTTGACCAGGAGCGTACCCAGGCTTCTCAAAGTAGCCGGACATCGATGGCACACCAGGATCTGATGGAGAAGCTGAACGAACTCAACTTGTACCGCGAGAGCAGCATGACCCTCCGAAATGAGAACCAGCAACTGAAGGACCAAATCGGCGAGAAGAACAAGAAGATTGAGGAGATGGAGGCCCGAATCCAGCCACTTGAGGCTGAGATCGACACACTCAAGACCCAGAAGTCGTTCCTCGAGGATGAGATCAAACAAATCCAGGAGGATCGCGACCGATGGCAGAAACGCACTGAGGGAATCTTGACCAAGTACGGACGAGTCGACCCTGCCGAAATGGAACAGCTTAAGGAGAAGATCAGCAGCCTGGAGACGGAGCGCGATGCCCTGAAGCAGGGCGAGGAACCCCTCAAGGCCAAGGTGACCGAACTTGAGACAACTCTGGAAACTGAGCGCAGCAACTGGACTACCAGCCGTGCCAGGCTCGTGGAGCAAGCCAAGGAGCGATCAAGGAAGCTCACTGGTGAGAAGAATGAGGCTATTCAGCGTGCCAACCATATCCAGGAGAACTTGGACAAGGCCAACAGTGAGCTTGAGGGCTCTAAGAAGCAGGCAGAGCAGTCAGGGAACCAAAAGACCGAGCTTGAGCGCCAAATCCAAAACTTCCAGAAGGAGGTCGAGGAACTACGACAACAGGCACAAGCCGGCCACTCGGCACCTACTCCTGCTCAACCAGCTGAAGCATCTGCTTCTTCCGAGGTTGTGACGCAGCTTGAGCAACAGCTGGCTGATGCCCGCAAGGAGCTCGATGCTGTTAACGGACAGAAGCAAGGAGCTGAGCAACAATTGGAGACTCTCCGCGACGAGCTGCAGAATGCTATCTCTGAGCGAGACGAAGCAGCTAAGAAGTTGGAAGAGGCGACTCAAGCCGCCGCACAAGCTGCACAGGTCGCCTCCCAGGCTGCTCCCCAGACTACCGAGCAAGCTCCTGCTACAGAGCCTGCGACTGCCGAGGCCACTGACAAGCCTTTTGTTAGCATCTCTGACGAGGAGAAGAAGGCCTTGGAGGAGAAGGTTTCCGCTGCCGAGGCCAAGGCGGCTGAGTTTGAGCAAAAGGCCAACGAGGTCGAGGCTAAAATCCAGAACACAATCAAGGAACGTTCCGACCGGATGCGTGATACCTTGAACGCCAAGCTAAAGGACAGCCGAGCCAAGATGGAGGCGGAGTACAAGAAGAAAGATGAAGATCTCAATCTCAAGTTTGAACAGGAGAAGCAGATCTGGTTGGCCGAGAACCCTACTGCTAAACCTGCTGCGGATGCTACGAAGGCCGAGCAGCCCGACCAGCCTCCTTCGACACCCGCCAAGACCGAAGCCCCTGTGGTGGCCGCAACACCTGCATCTGCTGGCCCGGCCGACCTGTCTCACTTGGATGATGCCGGTATCCGCCAGTTCCTCGCGACAAACCCAACGGTTAAGAACATTGTCGCAGCTAATATCAAGAAGAAGCTGGAGGTGGAGAGCTCAAAGCTGAAGACGGAGCTGGAGTCGACGATGAAGAACGAGTACGAATCAAAGATCTCATCGGCCAGGGAGCAGGCGCAGCTCATGGAGTCCAAGAAGTCCACGCTGCGGATCAACATGACCGAGAACAAGCTCAAGTCCGCCAACGCTAAGATCGGAGTCGTTGAGAAGGCGGCGACCGAGACACCTCAGAGGCCCGTCGGCGAGGTCTGGGAGGTAGCCAAGACAGCACAAGCTCCTCCTCCTACTCCGGCCGCCGCGAAGCCCACTCCCGCAAGACAGGGCTCGATGGCTGGTGTGCCCCCATCTCCATCACCGGCAACACCTGCTGCTGGTGCTAAGGGTGCCAATGCGACACCGGCTGCAACTCCTGCGACAACGGCGACCAAGCCGAAGCCAGCACAGGCTGCGCAGCCAGCGACGAGCGGAAACCCTGAGGCCAAGGTCAACAATCCGTTTGCTGTTCCCGCCAACGCTGCGGCGACTGATGGGCCGAACCCATTCGTCACTAAGAATGAAGGGGGTGCGGCGCCCGCTGCCAAGGAAGGCCAGCACCAGACCCAACCACCACAACAGCAGCAACAGGGTCAACAACCAGGCCGATCCGGCATTCCCATGCCTAATCGTGGTGGTCGTGTCAGGGGTGGAGCGTATGCGCCTCCAGGTCAGCGCGCAACCAGTGGCACTCAAGAGGGCGGATCTGGCCATGCTGGTCGTGGAGGAGGCCGAGGAGGAGGAGGCCGAGGAGGAGGACGTGGAGGGATGAACCCGGGTGCGAATGATTTCCAGCCAGGTAACAAGCGGCCGCGGGGAGACTCGGAAGTTGGCGGAGGTGCAAAGAGAGCACGAGGGGCTCACTGAAGCAGTGCTGCCGATGTAGAGGGGATGGGGACGACTACTGGAATATCTGGGATGTATAAGAAAGACGCATGTAACATACATATTGCGGTTTTGGGGCTGGCCTTGCAAAGGAGATGGCACGGAATGAAAGAAGGGAATGAAGGCCATGGAGATGCAGCATTATGTTTTTACCTTTTGGGCTCCTTGACGGAAAAGAGAGTTAATTTCCTTGTTCTGTACAACTGAACTAGCTTCCTGGCAGTTGAAGACGCGAGATGGTGGGTGGTGTTAGTGCTGGGGTGAAGGAGGATGGATGGCGGGTTGATGCTGGCACTCTAGGGATACTATTGGGAAATAATCAAGATTCTCGAGCCGTCATGTTTTTAGCTGGACCCTAACTTGATGTACCCGACTTTGAATCTGTTTCATCAACTTATCCATGAATCTTTAAGGATGCGTGTGAGGCGGCTACGTCGGACTGACGATCACGTGACGACTTCCTCATCAGACACCCCGCACTAGATTACAGTACTTGGTCAATCCTTGCTTCTTCACTTGAACCAACAATGCGTGGTGGGTGTCGGTGGATCGGCATCAATTTTTGCCGACAAGCGATAAGACGAGAAAAATAAAAAATCGGGGACCTTTTTGCGTTGACGGTCCAACTTCACCAAAGAAACGCCGAATTCTCGGCACCAAACGTAGCAAGTCACCACGATCGCCTCGACAGCAGGCGACTTCCACCGTATCCGATGGTCCCCCCGTCCAAGAAGCGCAAGCTTCCCACCGCGATCGGTCCCGCCCCGAAACGATCCAAGAACATCTCCAAGCCGTCGAGCTCCAAGAAAAAGGCAGGCAAAGGGCCTCGCCGCGCCATAGAAGCCGCATCGCTCTCGTGGGAGTCTGTAGGCGAGGACTTTGGAGGGCTGGAGGTGATTGAGGGAGTGGACGTGGTGAAGGATGGGAGTCGGGTGCAGTTTCTGGTGGCTGGCAACAAGAACAAGATAACCGACGAGCAAGGTGCCAGCGATGGGGACGAGTCTTTTGAGGGGTTTGGCGACGACCCTTTGGAGGGCGGGAATCTCGCTGCCGGCGAAACTGGCAGTGGTGAGGCTGGCGTGGAGAGCGAAAGGCCTCAAGGGAAGAATACAGGCAAGACTACGACCAAACGGAAAACGACGGCAGACGAAGAAACCGGCAAGAAAAGCAAGAAACAACAGAAGCTGGCTTCCGTATCAAACAAGACCAAAAAGGAAGACGAGCAACTGGTCAAGGCCCAGAAAGTCTTACAAAAGTCCTCTGCACGCGGGACCAACGCGTTCGACGCGCTGGCCGACGGGAATGAATACGCAGACCAAGAAGACATGGACATGGCGGCCTGGGTTCCGCTGAATCTGTCTCCGCAGATCCTCTCGGCCATTGCACGGCTCAAGTTCACCAAGCCGACCAAGATTCAGAAGAGGGCGATCCCGGAGATTGTGGCCGGCGAGGATGTCATTGGCAAGGCGCAGACGGGTTCGGGAAAGACGCTTGCGTTTGGCATTCCCATGGTGGAACAATGGCTAGAGATGCAGGAACAAGGTGTGAAGAGGAATGGGCCCATGGCCATGGTGCTCTCTCCAACGCGTGAGTTGGCCAAGCAGCTGGGTGATCATCTCAAGGCGCTATGCGATGGACTTGCCACGGCGCCGTTTGTCTGTGTTGTGACGGGTGGGCTCAGCATCCAGAAGCAGCAGCGACAGTTGGAGAAGGCGGATATTGTCATCGGCACCCCGGGTCGTCTGTGGGAGGTTCTCGGTGGAGACGTGGCGCTGCAGGCCAAGTTCTCCAAGATCAAGTTTCTTGTCGTCGACGAGGCGGATCGACTGTTCAAGGTTGGGCAGTTTAAGGAGGCCGAAGACATCATCGGCTCTCTGGACGGCAAGAACCCTGGTGATGACGCCGAGAGCTCTGACGAGGAGGATGAAGAAGAGGAGGATGAGCGCAGTGCTCGACAGACTCTGGTGTTTTCAGCCACGTTTGACAAAGACTTGCAGACCAAGCTGGCCGGCAAGGGCAAGTCTTCGGGAAGCGACGAGGAAAAGATGGCGTATCTGATGAAGTGCCTCAAGTTCAGGGGGGAGCCCAAGTTCATCGACGTCAACCCGGTGAGCCAGATGGCCGAGGGATTGAGGGAGGGGCTCATCGAGTGCGGCGCCATGGAGAAGGTAAGCCGGCAACACCACGACGAGATGTATCAAGGTGTATCAAGATGTCAAAATGCTAACATGTGCCAGGACCTCTACCTCTACACAGTCCTCCTTCTCAACCCCGGCCGCCGTACCCTCGTCTTCACAAACTCCATCTCGGCCGTCCGCCGTCTCACGCCTCTCCTCCAGAACCTCAACCTCACAGCCCTCCCCCTCCACTCGCAGATGGCGCAAAAGGCCCGTCTCCGCTCGCTCGAGCGCTTCACGGCCGGGCGCAACTCGATCCTCATCGCCACCGACGTCGCGGCTCGCGGCCTCGACATCAAGCAAGTCGACCAGGTTCTGCACTACCACGTGCCCCGCTCGGCGGACACGTACATCCACCGCTCGGGTCGCACAGCCCGTGGCGACTCCAGCGGCATCAGCGTGATCCTCTGCTCGCCGGACGAGGTTCTCCCGACGCGCCGGCTGGCGAGCAAAGTGCACGCCGAGCGCGGCGCGGGCTCGAAGCGCGAGCACTTCATCCAGACTCTCCTGCTGGACCGCAAGATGGCGTCGCGCCTCAAGCCTCGCGTGGACCTTGCCAAGCGCATCGCCGACGCGGTGCTCGCCAAGGAGAAGGCCCACAGCGACGACGCGTGGCTGCGCAACGCGGCCGAGGAGCTGGGCGTCGAGTGCGACTCGGACGACCTCGACGCTGTCAACGCGGGCAATGGCAAGGGCGGACGCGGAGGCGGCCGGAAGAGAAAGGAGCAGGCGGCCCGGGCACTGTCCAAGGCCGAGATGGGGGCTCTGAAGGCGCAGCTGAGGGACGAGCTGAGCAGGAGGGTGAATCTGGGCGTGAGCGAGCGCTACGTCACGGGCGGGAGGGTTGATGTTGGGGCGTTGCTGAGGGA
>JABCKW010000531.1:0-15185 GCA_014824385.1 Fusarium cyanostomum
AATTCCAGCTCCAATAGCGTAAATTTAAGTTATTGTGGTTAAGAAGCGAGAGATGGCCTTTAGAGGACACACAGGTTGTTTAACCGCAGAGAAGTCATTTAGAGACATGCCGAGTCTTGATATTGTTAGCCAACCTGGCTCAGCATAAATTTATTATTGTTCCTTTACACTTTCCCCAAAGTATGCGCCATAAAGGAAGCCATCTTCTTCCTGCGATGATGCTCCGACGGCAAGGACTTCTACGGATTGATCACTATTTCCGAAGTCTTCCTCTATAATCACAAAGCGTCGCTTGTTGGTCACTCTGATAACTCCAAGGATGAGGCTCAAGATCGCTGACCGGCACGCCAACTCAAGGCCGAGGGGAGTGTAAGTAAAGTAGCAATAGATATGATCAAACAAACCACTCAATATTCTGTTGCTCTGGTTGATGTTCTCAAGTAATTGCACCACGAGAGGCAGAAGTAATACTTTAATCTTGTACCTGGAGGCTTCTCTCTGGTGACGAACCGAATTTCACCTGGCGTGCTAATAGACCACTTGTTGCTTGTGGCAAGGCCTGCGATCCCCGTATCGGCCAATGGAGAATGGTGACACTCATCGCTCCTCTCTGATATCTTGGCCCCCATCCACAATCTTGATAGTGTTGGCAGAGCTTTCTGGAAGAACTGGTGGATGAATAGTCGCTGGTAAACGCACGAGACATTGGCTAGTGGATTGATGCGTAACATCAGCGCCGAGAGCAAAAGGCGTTTCTACTGCCGCACTGTCGCCTCTATCTCTGCACGTTATCGAGACCTACTATAGTAAAGCTAACCAACTCACTCGCTGGCATCTGACGGGTGTACCCTATTAGCTATCTATAAGGACAGCGGGGATATTCAACTTCCCGCCTGCCATGGGTGTCGACCAGGAGCCCTACCCGCTTACAGTCCGTGCTGTGCTTATCCTACTTTTCTTGTGCCTATTGGGAGACTTGTTAGGGCTGGGCGTGTCTCTTTTGAGGCAGCCAGGAGTTCTTGGCATAATCGTTATATATTGCCCTGTTGAAGTTGTTGACTCCAAAGGATTATAAGGCATGTCGATGGGTTCATAGAGCACTTTGATGTTTTGTAGAAATGTTATATTAATGTAGGATATTGCATTGTTGGTGTTGTTACTGGGTTCCTAAAGTTTGGGGAACTTGTTGGCAGGACAAAAGTGAAGGGGCGACACTAGAATTGCTTGTTATTTAAGGGTTGGCTATTATTAACCTCAGTTGGGTTGGAACACATGCAAGGAAACTAAAATATGAGTTCTAATAGGTATCTTGCTGCTTTAAGAATTGTTGCAGCACTATGAGTATGTGTCCCTTGAAATCCCCTTGGTATATATTACAATTTCCGGCATCGGTATCTCCCTACCTATTGATGCCTTCTTGCCATGGGTCGCGCTGGGTTGATTGCAGCTATCCTGAACACCCTCATCAACCAACTGAAAGCTATCGTCAATAGACGGCGAAGAATGTGCCAAGTGCGGTGGCGATTCATGGCCGTCAATCCCTCTCAACGCATCCGTGGTAACATGATGATGATAATCATCCTCACCACCCCGGTATCGTTTCCGTCCTCTCGGCACAACTTGGTCAAAATGGCGTTCGTACCACTCATCATTGTCAACATCATCTCCCGGTGATGATGCCTTCCGCTTTCGAGGACTGGCACTCCTACTGCCGCCCCCGCCATATAGTGCAGTTAGCCGTGCTGCGTCGAGTGTGTCTATCCTTACGCCTGGTTGGGGATTGTCGTCGTGCGTTCCATCAAGACGGAACCTGGCCACACGGCGAGGAACCTTGGACATTAGAAAGGGCTTGATGAGTAAAAGAACGGCCCAGGCGAATCTAGCAAAGAGATATTCCCTGCTGCCCGATGCCAAGTTTTGGGCTTGGCGGTTATGGTAAAGAGAGGCAAACTCCGAACCACGTGCATCTAGCACATGCACAACATACTGGTTGCCATGTTGGCCTGAGTTGCCGTCGGGCTTGGGTACTATGGCGAAGATGCGTTGGTCGAAGCAGACGTGGATATCTGACCGAAGTGGTAGGACATTGTGTTGGTCGTGAATGGTCCGGAGGCCGCCACCGTAGAGAGCCATGCCATTGCTAAAGAACCAGTCTTCCTCTTCTCTCGGGATGAGATGGGCATTGGTAGAGGCAAAGGAGGTGTTGGAGACGGCACATCTTCGAGTGGGTTCTGATGAAGATGGAATTGGTGCAGACCACCAGGAAGGGATCCGATCGTGAGGGAATTCCCAATCTCGAAAACTTGGGACAACCGGGTATTGGGCTACCGGTCGGTTAGCCTCACGACGGTATCTTTGGCTTTTTACTTGCCGTCATTGTCGTCATCGAGAAAGAACCAGTAACTTCGCTCAGTCAAGACCTGATCAGACTCGGGCACCGACGATACTCCCTTGTCGTCCAAGGCTAGCCGCCCTCTGTCAAAGGCATTGTTGGCGATGATCTGACATGCAGCAAGTGCCGTACGGCAGTGCACCCCGTAGACATTGGGATTATGGGGGTCTGAGTCCACTCGAGGGAGACAGAAGAGTAGGTTGATGGGAGAGCGATAGCCTGGATGGAAGAAGCGGATTTGGTTGTCGTCGAGACTTTGCGCATCTGGTTGTGGAACTGGCGGTAGTACCAGTGATGCCATGTTATATATGGCAACTTGTTTAAATCGTGCTCGCTTATACGTGACGAATACTGGAAGAGTTACGATGTCAGCTGTTGCCATGGGTGATGGCTGGGCAATTCGGAGCGGTGCTATATTTTCCCGGATTAATTTAACAGCCGTGGCTAAGTTATTAACGGCCCACTCGGTGTGGCTGTTTAGCCACCCCTCTTAGCCACAAGAATCAAGCCTCTCTACTCGCACACGCTGCATTACTGTTTTCAGGGTCTAGCGAGACTGCCTCTAA
The DNA here is from genome assembly GCA_014824385.1 of Fusarium cyanostomum. Classification (NCBI taxonomy): domain Eukaryota; kingdom Fungi; phylum Ascomycota; class Sordariomycetes; order Hypocreales; family Nectriaceae; genus Fusarium; species Fusarium cyanostomum. The sequence goes on from JABCKW010000531.1 coordinate 2,959, forward strand.
CAAAAGGATTTCCAAGTTATTCGACAAGTCTATGTTAGTATTACGGGCTTTTAAACACAGCGACTCTAAAGTCCCGGCTTATATAGTTACACCCGCTGTCCTCGCTACTTGTTTTCTATTTACTTATTAATATTAGCTAGACTTTCTACCTTTAGCTTTGCATTATGTTATTATGCTCGGCTTTCTATGTCTCCTAGCAGGCGTGGTGTAGGGTATTTACGACCCTGAAAGCAGCAAGTAAATAAAAAGCCCACAACTTAAAGCTAAAGCAGCTCTGTTACTAGCTTATTTGTTATTTTCTGGCCAAACTTATTGTCTACTTATAATCGCTAGCCCTATTCTCTAGCGGTAATTATAACCACTTAAACTCTTAAAGCATTAACAGCAGAATCGGTATGCATATATACAGACTGATTAAGCTCGAAAACGTCGGGCTTTAACTAAGTTAGAAGAGCTTCTAGTATAAACCCATCGGGCTGAGCCATTGGCCTGTGTCTTGACTAATATTTTCCCAGCTTCTGCAGCATCACCTATGATAACGAGTTGTCATCATAAAGACAAGACAAAGGCTGAGAAGCCTGGAGCTGTACATTGTCGTCGAAGCGTGACGGGGATGAGATGCTGTACTAAGAGACCCCAACGAGGGCTTACCAGACTCAAGGGAGTCTCGGTGCCCTCGAGGTCGCGGGGAGGTAAGAACTTAAAGCTCTACCCGTCGGGAGTCTTGATGCTGTCACTGTCAACTTCGAGTTCACTAAATGCGATTGACCGTATCGTGCGTCTGTATTCTTCTTAAGCGAGCAGAATTGTGCAGCAAACTTGTTGCTCTCTCCCAACTTTGACAACACTCATGCAGATAGCGATACGCACTATTACTTTATACCGATAGTCAGATTGTAAGTGTCCAAACAAACAGCAGCTATCTCTCAGTTAAGGGTAAGATTAGTATTGCCAGCAGGACGTAGTTGTATTACAATAGAGCTAGGCGGATAAATAAGTAAAGAAACTAAGTTAGCGACTTATCTAGGAGCACTTTCCTAGCCCAGCAGCATGCCACCAGCCCAGTGGCGTTAGCTTTAATCTAACATATTTATAGACCGAGACAGACAGCCACTCCTGTACTATTTCCCGCGTGGAGTCAACTGCGAGAACTTTCTCCGAGAGGAATTATTAAGAACTTCTACTTATAAGCTTTAGATTCCGCGCTAAATCTGAGACGGGAGAAAAGAGAGGTTTAGAACTTACTTCTTAGCGTAATACGACTGTATTGTTCGGAAACTACTGTATGGTGGTAATCCCTGCTTACTGATGTCGTAGCTGTCACTATATCAATAGACGTCGCCGAGATCCCCAATCCCTGCAGGAAAGTAGTTGACTTGCAGATATTAGACCTCAGTTGTACGTTTGCCCATGTGTTGGCCTATCATTAAGGGGAGCAAAGTTGCCAACAGTTGTCCAACATGTGGCGACCGCCATCGGGTTCTTCCGCATTATTAATGACCTATATGAGCACACAGGTTCGAGCATGGAAGACAGGTCTACAATCAAGCCACTATCATCATATGCTTTCGCATATTCTTCACTTATCCCTGAAGGTTGAACTATTCCTCCTGTGTATCTGAGCTGCGTACTAGATGTGCAAGAACCAGCGTTGCGGTCTATTCAATATATTTAACAGAAAAGCAAAATACCCAGCGTCCTTATTAGATAATTTGCAAGCAGAAGAGTTAAATTTTGACTAGATAAGCTCGAATTCACTGCAACGCTGCCATCTCTCAACGAGTATGTAGAGCCAGTCGGCAGTGGTCCGCATTGACGGCATTTAGGAAATACCGAAATCATAGACTGCAACCTTTTGCCGGTTCCTAGGCGGATCAATCCTTTGGGAAGAGTACCGCAGAGACCTGAGTGAAATCGAATATCGGTGTACTGAACAAGTTAATACACTTCATGGGTCAACTTTCGTCGAGGACAGGCACTTGGCCACCCTACTCCAGGAAGTTCACCTCGTCTTCATCGAAATCCTCTCCAAGGCACAGAACCTCCTCGAAGGCTTCCCAAGGGAAAATGCTATAGGCACGAGATTTGCGGCCCGCTGCCGTGTCTTCCTGCTCTACCTCGTCCGCGTCAAGCGGCTACCTCCTGTCCTCGGGTTTCACAGCACAATTGGTAACTCGGCAAATCTCCTCGCGGACGCCGAGCTTCAACTGGGTGACAGAAACAAGAGCTCGAACGGGCAAGGCAGGATCTCTCCACTATGAACTGGCTGGAGAGTGTACTCCTCGGAAACCTCTTGGCGTCTAATGCCACGCTCCATATATCCTTTGCGACACACCCGCGGCACCCTCCCAATATTGCGAAAGGAAGGCCGATCCTCCTGAATCCCTCCGCAGACAGGGTCAGAGATATGTCGGGTAGCCTCGGTTCACGAGCTACAAAGCTCTACCTTGATTAACTAACCGTTGAGCTGTATGTGGCAAGAGGCTCGCTGGAATCATAGAGTATGCTAGAGAAGCCTCGAGTCGTCTATGATGCTGCCGGAGACTTTAACGGCATGGCGAATTGCCTTATTGAAGCTGATGGTGGTGCGTGCCCTCCATTTACTAATACATTGGCCATGGGCCTGATAGCCGTTGAGTCTACATCTCTTCTCCACGATGACAGGCGCGCCCAGGATCTTTACGACCAAGCCACCTTTCTCTTTGAGGCACTTGACTATCCTCGTGGTATAGCTGCTATCTTCTTCGAGGATGCATCAAGCATGCAGTCGCCTTGTCCGCTTCGCGGGCTGGTATAAATGGTATAAAGGCATTTGAGGAGGCTGGCCGTCCCTTCTAACAAGCGGGTGATCTGTTCGAAGAGGTGATAGTAAATAGGGAGCTGGTTTGATGCTACCAATTGTTGTTGGCTATGAGTGCTCGGGAGGTCGGCGAGATTAGCAGAAACAAAGGACTGGCACTTGAACTATTCAATGCCACTAAAGACTTTGGTCTGGTAATATCGGGCTTTGATCTTCATGTTTGGGCAGTGGATTTAGTTGCTGCAGAGACGTCAAACTCGCCCTAGTCTGCTGCACATGTCCTAAGGTTCAACACGCTGAAGAGTTTTGACATGATAGCCAGACGAATCTTCCAAGCAACAAGCAACTCTGCGCTGTTGACCGCTTGGACCAGCCAAAGGGACCAGCTAACCCCGTCGGGAACTGGGAATCATAAGCGGGAGATGGAACGGCTATTCGATCGCTTTACTCGCATGGCATTGGATCCAAACTCAGCCAGACGCCGTCGAGAAGAGACGGCCTTGTCAACAGAATCGTGCCGCTGATTATGCCACAAGAACAGCTGCTCAAAGACTATACTAAGAGGCTGACGTCGAAAAAGGTCAACGCCTTCTCCACGAGTTTGCGTAGCGATGCGACCACACTGCCAGACCAGGCTTGCCGAGCAACCAGATTGCCATCTTCAACTTGATTGCTTTTCTCAACTTGGAGCTTTGCTCAACGTGAGGGCAGCTCTGACTGCTGCTCTGCCCAGGAACTTTGCGGCTTCTACTAGCGATGACGTGCAAAATATCTTAGTGTGCTTGGAGATGTCAAGTTTATTGTGGGATCTCTCGCCATCCTCAAGACCAGCGGCTGCTTTGTCCTGTTCGAGACCCAGCCCATCCGCTGTGGGATATCAGAGACGAGATCGAAGTCCAAGTCTTATATACTCACTCCTATTAAAAGCAATTCAAAGAGGATAGCCGCCTCAGAACACGAGTGTGGCCACGAGGTGGCTTGCTCCAAGTCAAGTCTGCTTTCATTAACAGCCTACGCTGTCAAGCAGCGAGCCGTCTGACGCCCCCACCTACACAGTAGCGTCCCCTCGCAACTATACATATGTAGTGCTCACGTCTAGAAAAACGATTACTGTTAAAGATACCACTGTTACACATCAAGAGGCCTTGACTGTCCTCGATGAACTTGGACGGGCGATTGGCGTGTTGGCTATAGGACCAGGGTCCCAGAGTCTCTAGTTTATACCATATACCATTAACAAATTAATTAGTGACTTTTCTACGCATCTCAAGTTGGTGGCTATATTTCTGTCATGTTCGAGGATAACTGGATCCCAGCCAAGATCGTTGACTTAATACATTGGAGGAGGAGACTGTATGCGGGACTTGTGCCGTGCTTTGGATTGCTCCTTGATCCAGCTTCGGTCCCAAACATTCGGGTTCTTTACGTTTCCAGTTAGCTATTCCCAGCCTCTCAGATTAAGGCACGGTCCAGCCGAGAAAATCACCAATATGTACGGTTATACCGAGGCGAGTACGCGCTCGTGATTAAGACAGCGGCTGCATGCAACGTCAGTTAGGCTTTCCAGGGAGCCACGTACATAGTTACGAGAACAACCATTACTAACTCTATCCTGTTGGCGCTACGGGTGAGCTCTTGATGGCCGGCCCAATTATTGCTCAGGGGGATGTCGAGAGTCCGGAACAGACTGCTCATGCCTCCATTAGAAGGCCGTCTTTTCTAAAACACCAACGACCAAACAGCAGACTCCAAGGCAAGTTTCCGACAATGATGGCTTGATGGTCTTGTTATGAAGTTGGGGAGGACATGGACCGCATGCTTTGCTGTCAGTATTTAAACTTGTTTATTTTTAGATGGCTGAGTGATTAACCTTTGGACGTCGTGCTTCTTGGAGCCTCTATCGGATCTGAATAGAGATCGGCCTAAGCTTACCTGAGGAAGAAATATGATTATTTATTCTATCCTCCGGGGTCGCATCGTGTCTAACTCAAAGCCCGGCTTCGACTAGGTCTTAGGGTCGACTACAGTCACAACTCCGAGGCAGCTCGACGTCCGCCTGGATTAGAGCGTATCTGAATTTCTTAAATATGTGCAGGAGGTCGGTCATAACTGTTGTGGTGCTATCAGCATGTCGGGCTACACCAGACTTGAGCTCTTAGCTTCGCGGCTCGACAAGGATCTAATTTCAGCACCTTAATACTCGTCAACCTATACACGGTTGCCTTAGACTTCCATCTATACTTTCATATCGTCGAGTTTACTCCTGACGAGAACTCTGTTGTAGTCGACATTACTTTCAACCAAATTTGTATTAACGAGTCGAAGGTTGGCCAATTAATGTAACAGTTTGATCATGTTATTCAATGCATGTGTCCAAGCTCTTCTGGTTCTTTCGACCTCTTATCCTTAGCCAATATTGCCACGATCATGACAGAGGTAGCCCCAAGTCACCTACGTGCTATAATAAGTTGGAACGAGGATAGCAGTCGCTCTCTATGTCTACAATATATTCCGTCCATAACATCATCTACCTGAGGATCCCCAAAAACCCATTTGGCTCAGATATCGCATTCGACGATGCAACTCTTTCATACGCCAAGCTTGACAACCGGCCTGTAATGATTAGACATTCACACACAGGTCTTGCTCCTAGATATTATCGGAGACTTCTTCGACAAAGTGCCTGCTGCAATTGTTTCCGTGCTTGGATTCTCAAGGCAGGCTGTGCTTTCATGCACTTGGGCCCTTCGCAGCCCCAGCTCGACTCGAGAGCTTGCTCACATCAGCTGGTGGTCAAACTGTCTTGGTTACTCCAACCAATAATCTCTTCCTTTGCAACACCAAATCATCCCAGTGGATTTGTGTGAGGTGGCTCAGCGCCAAGAGATGTTTCCAGAATCACCGCGAAACCCAGACAAGACGGTAGATAGTTTCCAAGCAGCATCTCCTCTTCAGATCCGGTACTAAGGGCTAGTGAAAGGCGTGGTGATCAAACATAGAGCTTGATCGAGGGTTATTGCCTCCAAGGTGGTGTTCGTTGGCTTTGCTTGGTAAACATGGATGCTCAGTTCAACAGCTCCATATTCCATGCGAACACTACTCTATCTTCCCCGCGCCTTGCTCTAGAGATCGTGCCGTGTCACCTTAGAACATAAGAGATCCATCTACCTTGCAGGCTATATCCGCAAGCGCCGGGTAGACTCCTTCTTACTGACGCTAACCGTGGGCAGGCTTTTCCGTCTAAATGGCCTGTCGGTTGTCAAGTTGTGTCTCTTCGAAGGCGAACCTTTGACTTGGAACGATGTAGACCCATGGTCAGACCCTGACTCCCGGCTCTCGGCGATACAGAGAAAAAAAGGCTGTTCTTTTCCACAACCTCTTGGACGCTCTCCCTAGACAAGCCCAGGGTAACGTATTGAAGACCTCGTTTGATATGATGTAGACGACAAATTGGGCCTTCTCGGACGACGAGGCAGACAACCCAAGCTCAGAACGCAGCGATAGGCGAGACAGATATTATATCTAGCATGCCATGTTAGTTGGGTCCTTCCACTCCATCACCGTCTAATTGGATATTAACGGGATATAGCGAGCTAGGAATTACGGGTCTCTTCACGGTAGACCTCGTTCACCAGAAAGTGTTCTAGGAGGCTGTGTATGCTGCTTTCCATCACGTGTCAAGGAAATCTATCAGTTAGAGCTTCTTAGCTACGGTTTAGTCAACGTTGTTTTCTAGAGAATATAGTTCTTAGCTCTTTGTTGCTATGGATTATCTACTCGCTGTGACATCAGAAAAGCTAGATAGTGAGTTTGCTCGAACTTGCATCAGTGAGCTTTGGTAATACCAAGATCCCAGGACAACTGAGACCTGGGTGTCGAGCGAGATATGTCTTTGTAACCTGTGGGCTACTGTCCTTAGAGTCGATGCCAGATGAACTATCCGTCGTAACAACATCTTTGTTCTTGGCGGCAGCTCAGTCTACGCTGCCAGACTGGTCGCCTGTCACAGTCCAAGACATATTCTCATCACCTGGCCTTCTGTATATGACCTCTCGCCTTTCAATACCAGGTAGCGTTGGAAGAAATCCCGAGCCACCACATGCGTTAAAGCCGATTAATCTGCTTTTAGAAACCGAGACGAAATCCGTTTCTGATAATGTATTTCCGCTCTACGGTGTGACCAAGGAAGGAGGACGTCTATCCTCACACTCAACTCCAAGAGGCCTTGATTGCTGCGGTGAGCAAGACATGGCGGTGCTTGTGTCTTGATCGGGACTGTCGATTTTCCGTCCTTGGAGCTCTCGTGCTTCCAGGACGCATGTTGTCAGGGTTTAAGACATTTGAGGTACTAAGGGCTAGGACTCAGCTGAGCCATAATGAGAGTCCGCCACTATAAGCTTTGCTCCTCTCACAACACAGGCGAGTGTCTTGGATTCTCTAGTCTTTCGACTCCTATATCATGATACTGCATTCGTGTTATTAGAGTAGGGGTGATGCGTGGTTGGTGGATGGTTGTGGCATTCCGCTATTAGATGATTGGACGATGATCTTCAAAGGATGATTAGGATTTTATAAATAATCACGATAGCTAATTATCCCCTTGGCAGTTTATGTAAAAGGCTCAGTTCAAGACTTATCAACCTGCTGTCTCACGCGTTGCCTCATAGTTGCCATTTATCTACCTGCAGTTCTTCGGATGCAGCCGTTCTTTTTTTAACCAGAGGCATGGCTGTAGAACTTATTAATGGTCGGAAGACATTGGCCCGTATAACAACTCGTAGTCAGATATAAATCGACTAGCAACTGCATGCCTTGCAAGCAAGAAAAGTGACAAGTGGGGAGGATATGTGAGCGTGGTCGTAGTACCACAGAACTCGTCGTCCTTTAAACTAGAACAAGAGATGAAATGCGTGATAGGTTGATCCTGTGCTGTGGGGGTATCTTGATTATATTGCAAAGGTGCAGATAAGTCTTTAAGCGACCACCGCGTAAACAACAACGCCCTGGAGGTACTCTCCATTGACCAGCAGCCTAGCTTGCCGCTGTGCACACTCGCGGCCTGTAATATTACGCAACTGGTCGATATAGTAGTCCTGGCACCGGCCACTGACGCCGCGTCTCACAGCATTATCGTCTAGAGCTTTACACAAGTGGTTATAGTGCTCTGAGAAGTCATTCTGTGTTCATATGGGAGGTCTGTAGTCCAAAATATTCCTCTTGAACCATTCCCAGTAGACAGTCATGGTCCAATGCCGCAAATACTGCATCACAGTAGCGATTGCATAAACGCCAGGCAAAGAGCTAGTACTGCCAAAGGGAAACTTGAGCCAGAGGACCTGCAGGCTGTTAATATCTTGCAGGATCAATCACTCACCCCGAGATGACGAGGGATACGCACCGTTTTACTCCCTTCTCGCGTCGTTGCTGCAAAGCTCCATTCATGACCTTGGGTAATAATCGCTGGCAACAAACCAAGTTCATCCAGCGCAGTCTCTGCGTGTGTCTCTCCGCCGGCTCTCACCAGCAGGTTCTTGAGGCATCTCCACTGGGCAGCTTGCCATACGCCTATCTGCAGCGTTGCACCGTCCATGTCGTTGGTTGTTCTCTTAGTTTCAAGACTGATGGATATCGGTTGGGCTGCGAGACCGAGATAGGATGTGTGGTTGATACACTGCATTGGAAGAAGGCGTATAAGATCTTTGATCTGGGGGTGGTGGTTGTTGTTGGATTCTGCTTCGGGGTTGATGTAGATGCAGAAGTCAACAAGTTTAGTCCCTGCCGTCGTGGGTAGGTACTCCTTGGTAATGGAAGCAGAGTGGCTGATGATTATTAGCAAGGCCCATATCAGAATGGTAAGTATATCTATATAGAGTGGACTCTGTAGCATACCATGACGTGAAATCGACTAGATGCGGGCGATCACCTAGTCGAAAAACTCTCTCCAGAAGACGCTGGTGGACTTCAATGTTCCAAACCATCTCTGAATGGTTTCTCTCAAAACACTCTCTTGCGTACCCGAGAATATCGCTCACGTCCTTCAACGGTATGGTGCTTCCAGAGTCGTCTGGTTGTCTTGAGAATACGTCGTCCCCAATCAACCCGTAGCGCGACAGGTCATCACCAAGCACCCCACGCATTTCTGAGCCCAGGATGCCCTTGTCTTTGGACCAGCCGTAGACCTTTATCAACATGTGAGCCAGCGCCGAAGGAAGACGTTCATCGCCAATCCCAAGCTGTCGAGTATCAAGTCCATCCGTCTCGAGAGCAAGACCCGCTAGTTTCCTGCTGGGAGAGGAAGAGGCCGAGACTGACACACGGCTCGAGGGAGATCTGTTACTGGATCTCGATGACCTTGGTGCACCCGATCGCGAGGCCTTGGGCGTTTTTTGCGATGGAGACCCATCATCATCCTCCTCGCGGCTATGTTTTGAACTTGGAGATAGTCGATGTTGGGGGTCATTCGTCAGGTCTGTCAGCCTTGGACGCTTTGGTGTCGATGGATCAGCCATCGAAAATGAATCTCCAGGATGGTAGTCCTCGGAAGGTGGTGAAGGAAGTCTTCGCTTTCGATTCTGGCGTTTTGTGATGTGTTCCAGTGATGGCGCCACGGGAGACTCGGGTCCTAGTTGACCGGCGCCACAAACTTGATCCAGCCAGGCCAATATTTGGGTTGAATTGGGCATTCTCTCCGCGTCGATTACTGGTTGCGTGAGCCAATGTCGGGCAATACGTTGTGTGTTTGAATGGCTGTTGTTGGTCGAGGTTCGTCGGGTCATCATTAATGCGCTGTCACGTGATGGTCAGCCACGTCGACCCGACAACCGTGGCTTAGCGTGGAGACGTGATTGGCTCCGTCGCGAGAACCCGGCTTGCGACCAACTCAATATAATGAATGTTACAAAGCTATAATTGGCACTAAAAGGAGAATACAAAAGAGGCTTGAAATAGCCTTATCTAGAAAGCGTGTTGCGAGAGCCATCTAGCCAGCATTAGAGGTTATTGTGGATAACTCCCTAGAGCTGGCTTGGTACTCTAATAATTTGGTACAAGCTTGAGCTGGATACCAAGGTGAAAGTAACAGGGCACAAGGTAAACTTGCTCTACCTAGCCGTCTGCTCTTATCATGGTCTCCACCAGCTTCATTATGTTTTAGACATGGGTGTCCTTCCAGCTCAAGAGATGGTAACTTGTACGCGATTTACGCGTCTTCTAATTATTGGAACTAACTAAACCAAGCATTTTCCGCAATAATCTTGCTCACCGGGCAAACCAACCTATGTACATGTCTGTATCTAGCCCTAAAAGCTGTCTCCTCGCTGGTCCACAAGTTCAGCATTAATACCAATCCCATTAGACGTCTGGAAGTGAGCCCCGAGTCCCTCATAGACAGGGCAGTGTCTGTCAAATCAGTTCTCACGGTGCTGTTCGAGCCATCTGGCAACACAAGTCTGGAAGGTACTGACACAATTCTCGCCTGCTATGGTGGCACCAATACCCTGTTCAACGCCGTCAATTGGATCGAGTCTCGTTCACGGGACGGTCGAGATGCCGTCGTTGTGTATCAGATATAGTCTACAGGAAGAATTCCCCTTGTCTAACGGGGGACGTTGGCTGCCTTGCCATTCTTGTCAGTCCGAATGTGTTTCTTTCCCTAGAGCCAAGCCTGCGGCTCTGCGAGGTGTCTACATAAACAAATACATTCGATTGCTACAATACTGAGTTTAAAGTCGAGTTCCCCAGCGTTAATGATTATAAATCTATCTCTGTTATCTAAGCGCTCTTGATAGATGTCACAAGGATTAGCTCCGCTATACTGACGGACCTGAGAGCGTAGGATTGTCCTTGGCCTCCTTAAGATTCTTCTGTGAATATCTACTTGCCCAAGAGATTCTTTGAGTTAAAGACGAGTAAAAATGTGGTTGGTCTGGATGCTGCGTGGCCTGAATCCAAGGTGATGTTGTAACTCTCTGCAGGGGAGGAAGCTTATTCACAAGAAGCGATCTTGTCTTGAAAACCAGAACAGAGTACCACGATATGATCACTGGCTGTGTTAGATATCCAACGCGTGAAGCATAGAGCTGATTGCCTCTTATGTGGCCTCTGACTTGGATATATGAGGACATTGAGGAGCGGAGTGATACTTTTGACGGTTTAGCTATTAGTACGACGAAGTATAAGTTGAGAGCGTATATCACGGCAGTCGAATCGACAAACCAACATTCGTTATCGAAAGATGGAGATCTCGTCGCCTTCGGAATTATTTCTATAGCTGGAGAAATCTCCGGCACCTTCAAAGTGAGTGGGAGACGGGGCAAGAAGACGTTATTGTCCAGCAGAAAATGGTGTCGTCGTTGGTCGTTTTAATGATTTCTTCCTGAAGGCGAGTGAAGGACTCTGTGTCTTCCCCATAGAGCAATGACAAGTTGATGTTGAAGATGCCAAGCATACAATATGCCATATCTTCAACCCATGTGGTTGTTCTCTTGGCAAGCCAGGACATTCTTTTGGAAATAGAAGCACGGCTGACCTAGCCTTCGCCATCAAGATAAATCTGGTCGATGTCGGTAACCTTGGAGATCAAGCCAGCGAGTGACGACTCGCCCTTTCGACCTATCCTAGACCAATCAACGGCATAGAACGTCAGATGCTTCGGGGCAAGTAGTTCCTTGAGAGTCCAGCCGCGAGTAAACCACCGGCTGTTCCGGATTGTGATAGTAGACAATCTCTGTCGAGGTTCTTGGCAGTTGGTAGGTCGCTGAGTTAGGCGAAGCAAACCTTGGACTGCCGGTAATAGGCGAACATGGAATTGATAGTCTCGGTAAGCTCAGCCGAGCTAGTCTTGTCCATGCAGTTCATATCGACCAACAGCCACTCAAGGCCTCGAAGCAATGCCTTAGAACAGTCACCTTGGATCTTGGCGAATCCAAGTTTTGAAGCAGCCGTGCCATAGTCTTTCCAGTCTTTAAAGGTGATCTCTTGGTCACCCCAGGTATGAGATAGGATAGCGTACGACGGGATATTCTTGCCGAAGAACTCGTGGAGCAGAAGCGTCTATGCATTAATCAAGCGCATGATAACAGGATTGGCAGCCGAAACTGATGCAAAGGAATAATTGTCGCAGGTCATAAGATTAAGATAGTTGAGGTTAACAGTTCAAGTAGAGCAAGAGTGACATATTTCGCAGTAATACAAGGCAGAAGAGCAGTCATTTATGTGCAGCCCCATTCCTGTGCTTATAGCTTTCTGCAGTTCTTAATTCGTTATTGTTGATTAGCCACCGTGACAGCCTTATATTTAGTTAAATTAGGATTTAGTACGGAGTAAGAAATCCTATTGTTGTCAGAGAATGAGGACTGTGACGCTAGACAACTTATACTTAAACAAAGGGTTTTAGCTCTCCTAAGCTCGTCCTAGTTAATACTATTAT
>JABCKW010000532.1:0-85139 GCA_014824385.1 Fusarium cyanostomum
TTATTAATGTTATAAGGGCCTATAGGGTTTTTAGTGCTTAGGTTATTTGCGGTTTTTGCCGACTCCACCCTAAGGTGCCACCGTATAATAAGCCCAAGATTTCATCAAGACATAAGGATGCATCTTACAACAACCCGGTAAACCATTGTCACACTCCTGGAATCTTCTACGCAAACGGGCAAAATGATATGTAAGCCTATTGATTACTGGCATAACTGGCATTTCTGCGGGGTCATCTATCTTACGTTCCAGACGCGAGGCCTATTGACCAGCGCAAGGACGTCTATTGGCCCCCTTGTCCTTCAACTTCTGGCTTCCTCTAGTGAGCGAATCGGAAATCTAGGCGCTGCTGACCCTCATCTGTAGTGTTGACAAGGTAATCATCCTGCTGCTCCTTGGTGAGAGCATTCCACCGCCTGTCGCGGACCTTGTTTCGCCAGAGGTAAAACCCCTTGACCAGATAGAACAGCACAATGTTGAAGCAGGTGATGCCGAGAATAACCTTGTTACCGCGGCGGTACAGCGGCTTATCATCCTCGCGGAAGATATTGGACGCTGCAATGTTGCCCGTCTGCACGAACATGTTGTAGAGCGCTGCGCTGATGGCTCGAGTTCGAACGCTGTTGCTGTTCTTTGCGTTCCAGCCGACGAGGATGGCGTGGCAGTACGGGTAGCTCAGGAGGCCCGAGATGAGAGCATAGCGAACCCAGGGGTTTATGTCGCCTGGGAGCACCACCAGGGCGAGCACCCAGGGGAAGATCCAGATGTTGGAGATGGACGCTAGCATGCCGCGCTCCTTGACGCGCTCGGAGACCCATGTGATGATGAGCAGGTTGACGGCGTAGAGGAACTGCGAAGGGATGGCCAGCAGGTTGGCTTTGAAGACGGAAAATCCAATCTGACGCAGGATGTAGGACAGATAAGTGTTGAAGGGCGACGGGGGGATGTAGACCATGAGGCCGATGATGTACAGCGGCCACTGCTCCCAGTCCTTGATAGCCTTCCAGAGCTTGGAAAGGTTGACGGCTTGTCTGCGAGAGTGTCAGAAGGGTGCTCTAGCCATAGGACTTGGTCAGAGCCTACCTGTTGTTCATGTCTCCCTTGCTAGGATCATCGCGGAGGAGACGGTTGACCATAATGTACTCTTCATGCTCATTGAACCAGCCATCCTTGCCACGGAACCAATTCTTGGTCTGGCAGGGACCAGGGGGCATGAGAACCCACGAGAAGAGGCCAATGATGAAGGTGCCAATAGCCTCGAGGAGAAACCTGTGGAATTGAGTAAGCTTCGATTTACAGAGCCGTGACATCCATCAAACACTTACAGCCATCTCCAGCCTCCCCATCCGGCAACACCTCTCATCTGCAGGATACCCGCTGCAAGGAGCGAGCCCACAATGTTGCAGGTGCTCAGAGCGGTCCAGAAGAAGGCCAATCTGAGCGGCAGCTCGTTGGACTTGTAAAAGTAGGTGAGCCAAAGGACGATATCCCTTGAACTCGTCAGCCCCAGTTGCTTCAAGGACAAGTGCAGTTTAAGAAGCTTACGGAATAAACCCGCCCATGAGAAGACCCATAATGACCTTGACAGCATAGTAGCCCGACTTGTTTTGAAGCCCTGCCTGCGAGCCGGCCACGATCGACCAGCTGCAGATGAGGAAGGGGATCCATCTGTCGGCTCCGAGCTTCTTGCTGATCAAGCCGCTGGGAAGTTCGGCAGCAAGAAAGGAAACTAGAAAGATCTGGAGATTGGCTTCGTGTCAGTTGATGTGTTGCGGGGCGAACATGGAATAAGCGTGTGGAGGAGAGGAGGCGGGTTACTGACCATCTGGCCGTAGTTGAAGTCATTCGTGTTCATGCCGATTTCCGGCAACTGCTCTTCTGGTTAGTGCAAGTGCGATATCGTCTTGTGATTGGAGCAGACTTGCCATGTTGTCGGAGATGGCGCGGTTGATGTTGCGGCGATGGAAGTCGAGGGAGCAGAACATGACCCATGCCCAAAGACAAATACGGAAGTCAACCTGTGATGGCAGGGCAAGCCAATCTGTTAGCAAATTGTCCCGTACTGATGTGTGTGGCGTGCGGGCTGCGTCCAAGTCACAGCTAGTAGCGTACCTTTCTGACGACCTTTTTCTCTTCCTCAGCAGTCCAAGTATAGTTGGGATCGAATCGGTGCCGGTTCTCATATTCGGCCTTCTCATAGACCTTGCGCCAGCGATCGGCGATTTTGGGATCAGAAAAGACATGCTCGGCGGCTGAAGAAGCGGATTCATCACCGCTGTCGACTGAAGAGTTGGGAGCATGGTCTTTGACGAGGACCTCTTTGACGTCCCGCTTGGAACCGTCGCTAGCAGCCATGTTGGAGGGGCGGGAAGAACTAGGAGACTCTCCAAGTTTTCAAGGCCGCGGAGAAAGAAGAGTGAGAAGTATAGCCGCGGAGATGTCCAAGACGAACCAGTTTCTTACGGATGCATGGCCTGGTTTATAAAGAGCTCTTCCTCCCAAGACTACTAACTCCAGGTCCAAGACTTTGGGTCTGTTTCGATACAACCTCGGAGGATGGGGCGAGCTCGCAGCCCTCGTTGTATGCTCGGTGGGTACTATCAATGTCGCGATGAGCTTTGGCAATCACCTCAAGCCCGGTGAGACGAGCTTCTCTATGGCATCTTAAGCTAATCGATAGGCATACGACGTCCCCGATGGCGAAGAAGGGCGTTAGACCCCAGACCCAACGAGTCCAGAAGGGGTGGATCGAGACTTGGAGGTCCTGGGAGATTGGGGGTCACTTGGAGCATCAAGAATGTCCCCATGCACGCACTGAACTCCCGAGAGCCCACACCGGAGCATCTTGGACGAGCCAATGGAGATTCCTGGATAAGACTTCATCGGCCTCGATCTGAGAGACTTTGGACCCTCTGTGAGCATTTCAATAGTGAGGTTACCATTGGCGAAACCGGGTTGCGAATAGACTAACACGCAGACCATGACGGGCCATTCTCCTGAAGAGGAGAATGACGTGCCCGGCTACGGGGAATGGCCGGTCCAATCGCTGATATGACCGACCGAGACGCCGTACAAGGTAGAAAGTTTACCTTGTTCTGGAGAAAATCTCGGAGTTGCTGGTGTAGTCTTGGAGACGTGGTCATGTTGAGGTTGGCTATTGTCTACGTACTTCGGAAGATACGTACTATATCTCCTGAGATAGAGCTCTTAGACATTTTGGCAACTGGTAACTCCCCTTGGCAACTCTCATCCAGACAGTCACCAAAAAGTCCAATTCAGCAGAAAAAGGCAGCACGATGGATATTCCGAGACCCGATAGCTCGAACCCTCTGATTGTCGCATTGCGTGACCTGGCCCTTGAGATTGCGACACCAGATAGTGCGCGCGTCCCTACAACCCAACCACACGCCGTGATGGCGCAATCCAACCCGTGCTGCACCGCGCTTCACTGTGCTCGACGCATAATCTCTCCTTTCCCCTCATTGATGATATTCGGGTATTGTTAGCCAAGCATTTGCGGAGCAGTTTCGCCATCGTCATCACGGCACTTGCTCCCATTGCGTGATTTGGGCCGTGGGTGTCGAGAAGCCGCCTGCGTCTCATTGATCGACGCAATGGACGCGAAGCTTGCGCAATAGGCAATCCGAAGCCGCTGCAAGAGAAGACACCTTGGCGTGGCAGAGAGTTGGTGGTTGCTTTTGTGGTGCCGTCATGGCCCAGATACTCGCCAGTGTTTGATCCGGGCTGTGTCCGTAATCTTGCAGTGTCTTCCCCGCGTGGAGGATCGCAGTTGAATCCTGCATTAATTTGTCAGATGGCGATATCCGACGCCCGAGATGGGGAGGAACATGGTGTATAAAAGGGTCGTGTCTGGCTGAGGAACGAGGGGGTTTACGACAGATTGAGACCCAGTAGCCTCAGATCCGACAACTTCTTTGAAATCGTTTCAACATGGCTCCCTCGGCAACTGAGACCGTGGCCACCTTGGCCGCCGAGGCTTCCAAGCTGAAGCTCTACCCTGGCCATGTAGAGGGCGCGTACAAGGAGTTGTCTCCTACTGCCTACAGGAAGGACGCAGAGGAGCAGGGTACCGACGATTTTGCTGCCGCCAAGGTTCGTTCCATTAACCAGAACTCAAAGATCCTTCACTGTGATGATATACAAAGCTGACAGTGCCTAGTACCCCAACTACCTCCCCACCTGGAACAATGACCAAGTCTACCCTCCCCTCGAGCCCTTCGAGCACTACGACCACGGCAAAGACGCCGACCCAGCCTTCCCCAACCTCATCACCCAGGACGCCAAGGTCTCCCACCTGACTCCGACCATCGGCACCGAGGTCGAGGGCATCCAGCTGAGCCGCCTCTCCTCGGCCGGCAAGGACGAGCTCGCCCGCTACGTCGCCGAGCGCAAGGTGGTCGCCTTCCGCAACCAGGACTTTGCCGACCTGCCCATCGACGAGGCCCTCAGGTTCGGCGGCTACTTTGGCCGCCACCACATCCACCCGACCTCGGGCTCCCCCGACGGCCACCCGGAGATCCATCTCGTGCACCGCGGCGCCGGAGACAAGACCCACGAGACCTTCTTCAAGACCCGCGTGAGCTCCGTGGCGTGGCACTCGGACGTTACCTATGAGCAGCAGCCTCCGGGCACGACCTTCTTGTACATCCTTGATAACCCTGAAACTGGCGGCGACACCCTCTTTGCCAACACTGTTGAGGCCTATGAGCGCCTGTCGCCTGCGTTCCAGAGGCTGCTGCATGGCCTGAAGGCTACGCACTCTGGAATTGAGCAGGTCAACGCCAGCGTTAAGAAGGGCAGCATCAAGCGTCGTGAGCCTGTCGTCAACGAGCACCCCATTGTGCGGACACACCCCGTCACGGGCGAGAAGTCCCTATATGTCAACCCTCAGTGTAAGTCACGGCATCTCCAGCATGTCAACCAGTCAAAGTCTAACGCAACTTGAAGTCACCCGTGATATCGTCGGCCTCAAGAAGGAAGAGTCCGACACCATCCTCAACTTCCTGTACCAACACATCGCCTGGGGCGCCGACTTCCACGCTCGCGTGAAGTGGCAGGAGAAGACGGTCGTGGTCTGGGACAACCGATCTGTGCAGCACACTGCTCTGGTGGACTGGAAGTCTGGCCAGCGAAGGCATCTTGCCCGCATCACGCCTCAGGCTGAGAGGCCGTACGAGACTCCCTTTGAGGGTCAGGTTTAATGTTTGATGACGATGAAAGCATAAGCATGATGGCATGAGATGATGTGTTCCTCGGGCAAAGATTCCAGCAGAGACTGATAAATGAGAAATAGATGAATAACAAAGCAACTTCTTTGTCTTGATGGTGGATGATATGCCACTTGACATGTGTCCTACAGGATGAAGTCCAAGACTTAGTCCACGACTTGATAAACCTATGATTCATCTGGTAGTCTAAACCATGTACCTGAGATCATGCAGAGCTTCGGGATATCCAGGCGTAGGTATGAAGGAATCACTAAATGTTTAATTGTAGAGGCAAGGCATTCATAGTGCTGAATGTCTGCTGTAGTCTCAAATGACATGAGTTCTTGTGTACCTTGGCCTATGATGCTGTGGTCGTATCCAGACCGACCCAACCCAGCTCTTGTATATGGAAATACCCGTCACCTCTATTCTTCCATCCAACGCCTTTACTTGATATATCCAGACAAAGCAACATGTCCCACCCTGTATACACAAAACTCAACCCGCACTACTCCAAACCTGATGTCCGAGCATGACCGTCAAAACTCCGATGCCGTATTTGCCAGCATCGGCGCTTCTTTGCCAAACCTCCCATCCAAGCCAGCAGACAGCTGCCAGTTCGACAACGCTCAATACAGAACCAACATACGTTGCTGTGCTTGGTCCTTGTTCTCCCTTCGTTTCTCGACTCGCCTCGCCTGTTACGCGCAGTGCGATTGTTCCCGCTGCAGAAAGTAAGGCAAGCTGCACCTCTCGACCAAATGGGATGGAAATCGCAATAGTGAGGCCCCAGATGACAAGCAAGGCGGCGAGGGCCATGAGCTCGACACCAAGGTTGCCCCACCGAGGAGCAGTAGAAGCACGGGTGCCGGAAGTCCATCGAGATGGCCGTCTTGAAGAGCCAGTAGACTGACTCTGTTCTTGGCCCAAACTGAAGCTCTGACTCAAGAGATCGGCCAAGCCATTTGCCTCATCGTTGCTCTCTTGAGGCGCAAAGAAACTAGGCGGCTTAAACGCAACCTCGTCCTCCTCATTCTCCCGACTCTGTGCTTTGGCTGCTCCTCGGAAAAAGACACTGTCCTGCTCAACCGGCTTGCTTCTTAAAATAGGCGCGTTGGGCGGGTTTCGTAGGCGCTGAGATGGGTTCGTCGGTGCTGCAGGAACCTTGTACCAGAAAGCACTTTGTTCGGCGCTGACAGGCGCCTCGCCGAAAGGCCGCCTTGGAGCGTTGGAGGGAGGCATGTCGCGAAAGGCTCGATGTTGGGACTGAGATGGAGACTCGGTTGGTGTCCAGTCCATTTCATCCGAGTATTGCACCTGAGTCCTCTGTGGGGTTATGTTGAGGTTGTTGAGTTGAGCATGAGGACTCTCTTGGACCCTCACGGGGTTGTTGGGCGGGTATGGCGGTGATAGTGGGTTAATAAGTGGTTGACTGAATCGATCTCGCTGCGGCGTCAAAGATGGCGAGTCCAGAGCCTCGTTCAATAAATCTGAAAACGACTTGGGTTCCTCCCTTTTCCTTCTGGTTATCTTGGGTTGTTTCGGCGAGAGGGTCGTGGTAGAGTTGCCGAAAAGGGGAGTGGTATCGACTCTAATGGATCTCCTCGCAAAAGAGTAAATCTAAACAGGTCAGTTTGTCTTCAAGTTGTCGCGCAGAGGAACTTACCATGACCATGACAACCGACATGACCAAGTGAGCGCTCAGCTGAGCACTCCTTGACTGCGCCTGACCGCCATTCATCTCAAGCACACGGCGGAATAGGAAGCGGAAGAAGATGATAAGCCCCTGAAAGGAATACCACTGGGTGAAGCCCAACAGATGTCTGGTGAAGCCACGGCTGACCTGAACAAACTGGGGGTTCCACCATGCTGACAGTATGCTCGCCGTAACCGCACCGCTGATCAGGGTGTCTGGTGGAGGGAGAAATGCGACAGCCCATGCTAGGCCAGCCACGGCCACTGTCGGCCAGGTCCTATCATCTGGGTCATACATTCCCTCGTCTTGGTGTTGCAGGGCATAAGTGACCGCCCTCAGGTGCCAAAGCATCTGCATCACCAATCCTCCCCACCACAGTCCCCTTCCCAAGCTGTTGGCCCAGTCCAAAGGAGTCGTCCTTCCTGGATCAATCTTTCTCCCTCGGCTCTTCTCCATCATTCGCCGGAGATGATCCGTCTTCGCCGTGTATCCCGCCCGGCGAATCTGGCTTTCCACCCGCTCGGCGCATTCATCGCATACCTGAGGATACCGCTCCTCGAGCCCCTTTCGGTAACGGTAGTAGTTGCGCTCAAGCTCGGGATAATCGGGATGGTTCGGATCGTCTGGAAGATACTGGGCGAGGGAAGTTGTGAAAAGGCGCTGGTTCTTGAGGCATGTCGCGCAGAAGATGCCGTCTTTCGGGGGCGAGGGAGGGGACTGTCGAGAGACGGCGTATTGTGTTGCGGGAGCTTCGCGCTCGGTGGCTACTGGAGGATCCGTAATCTCCCCATTCTAAAGACCATCAGTGAGGAACCAGAAAGAGGGAATGTGAGTGTCCTACCTCATCGAGGTAGTTGGTCGCATCGCAGGACAGGCACAGAAACTGGCGAGTGATGCCATCATATTTGGTGTTGGACCGCTTGCCACAGTAGAAGCAGGTCAAGTATCTCGTCCCACGCAGGCGCGGCATGATACCATGACCATCAACCTACTTCATCAAAGACAAAACAAAAAGCAGGCCGTCAGTAAAAGAGAAAATGCTGTGCTGGGACTTCACTGTTGGCACACATGAAGGTGATCAAGAATGATGGTAATGTTTACTGCAAGTCGAGCTCACTTTCTGGGGTTTCTGCCGGGCGGTCGGAATGTTTTAGAAGCTCATGAGCTGGCGCGGGCCCTTGCGGCGGGGGCCTGCAGCGCTGTAGCCCCCTGCAAGTCTAGCCGCCATGTGGGAGTCCTGGTCACGTCACACCCGGCCGCCTCAACCATTCAACTCATCCTTTAACATCTCGCGTCTCTCTGCAACGAGTGTGATACTGACTGGCTCGACTACGGGCCACAGCGCTTAGACCTTCTTGACGGTTGCTCAATAGCGCTTTCTCTCATCCGTAACGCCATGAGAACTAAAGCAATGCCGCTATCATGACGTCTCAAGCCTCACCTTCACGCCCTCGACCTGCTCCCCTCCACCTCACCATCCGCTTCTCAACCTCCCAACCAGACCTCGACCTCGACATCCCCTCCCCACAAACCACCACTGTCCTCGCCCTCAAGCACCTCCTCCGCACCCGCCTCTCCTCACGTAACCGCCTTCGCCTCATCCACCAAGGCCGTCTTCTCCCCGACGCCTCGGCCCTCAGCTCCGTCCTCAAGCCGCTTCCACCTCCGCCACGCGATGACGATCCCAAGGGCAAAGGCAAAGCCGTCGAGGGCGCGAACATCTCGCGGGTCTATGTGAACTGCTCCATTGGAGATGAGTTGACGAGCGACGAGCTGAAGAAGGAGGAGATGGAGGCGACCAAGCCGCCCAAGGATGCGGCGCCAGAGGGATCCAAGCCTGCGACGTCGACGAAGCCGAGGCCGCGGGGTTTCGACCGCTTACTTCAGTCTGGGTTCACGCCCTCTGAAATTGCGACGCTCAGGACGCAGTTTACGTCGATACATACCTCGCGCTTCACACCAGATGCTATGCCTTCGCCGGACACGTTGCGCAATATGGAGGATTCCTGGATCGATAACAACGCCGGCGGAATCCCGTCAGAGTCAAATCCGCTGGAGGACGAGTACACAGGCATGACTTCGGTGCTAGAGATACTGTTTCGAGCCATGATGGTCGGCTTCTTCTTCCCGCTGGGGAGTCTCACGTGGCTGATGCGCGAAGAGGGGATCTGGAGTAAGAGATGGCAGATCTTCGTCGGGTTCGGCGTCGTGTTTAGTCTCAGCATTGGTTTCATCATGGAGTTATCAGGGGATAGGCCTTAGTAGGGCCACTGGATCATGCATTCACACATGATGCCAAGAGCAGGAGTAATGATGGGTGGATGGCGTAAAGGCGTTTTACAAGACATTATACATGCGGGATCTATTATAGCTTAGGGACCATCAAGGGCTTGCAGATATTGCATTCCCAACGTCAGGACCGCAACTCGACAGCCCGATAACAAGTTACTACATCTTTTCTGACACGCCAAACTCCTTAGCCGGTGATGGTATAGCAAAAATACAGTCCAACACATGCCAACACCCTTTTGAAATCATCCATAGTAATCTAGCGATGAGACACATTAGCGCCTTACAGATACAGACTCTGGGCGGCCACGATGTCTCTGCGGATCTTCTGCAGACTCTCGTCAAACTTCTTGGTCAGGTCCTCGTTGCCCATGACCTTGGCGGCCTGGGCCATCTGTCGCAGAAGCTCTTCCAGGCGACGGAAGAGGCGAATCAGTGAGCCTTCATAGGTGTTTGTCATTTTGCTATATATTGTTAGCATTTGATTCTCTCCCAGAGTAGATGTTCAGAAACTTACCAAATCTCGACAAACGGACGTCCTTGAGCCCACTGGTAGACCGTCTCCATCAGCTGCCACTTGAGCTTCTGCGCATACTCCTCCTCATTGACGTCGAGCTTGCACTCCTGGCTGACCTTGGCAACGATCCTCGCCTTGGCCTGGACCTCACGATAAGGTTTCTGCAGCTCTTCTTTGAGTGCAGGGGCCTCGACCTTCTCATCAAAGATGAAGCAGCTCACAACCGCGGCGCACATCTCCGGGGTGAGCTCGTTGAAAAACCGGTCGAAGAGCAATTCCGAGAGGAGCAGTTCATGGCCTTCAGTGGAGGAAATCTCACACGCGACTCGGGCCTTGAGTTGAACAACCTCAGCGTCGTTGATGAAGCCGAGACGACGAAGAACACGCTTGCGCGACTTGAGCTCGTCCATCTGAGCGATGCTGTATGCCTTGGCGATGGCCTTTTTGGTTTCCTTGACCTTGTCGGTCAGCTTGACCTTGGAATGGTACTGATCCCATAGCGAAGGAAGAAGAGGGGAGAGGTGCAGAGGGTTGGCCAACAGCCTCGACTCCAAAACCTCAATCTTCCTCAGTAGCTTCTTGAACGAGTCGTCCGTAATCTCCATGTTCTCTATGGGATCCAAAACGGGCAGACCATCGGGGAAGCGACGCTTGACCTCCATAAGAGACTTGGTGAGTGTCTCCTTATCACCCTCCGACTTCAGGCCCTCCTTGGGCAAGAATAGTCGGATCTGGCTGATTGCCTTGATGCAGGTCAGCAGACAAGGGACAACTGCAAACTTGATGTCGTCTTCGTCTGAAAATGGCTTCAGGCCAGGGGGCATCTCCTCGGCCGGCTGGCCCGGGGCAAAGTCGGCGCTCGACCTCGAAATGGGAAGAAGAACATCGATGACATGTGCCTCCTGAGGAATGTGTTCGGGCTCACCGAGCTTGGGTGGTCGGCGCGGAGTTTGGTTGACGATGACACCCCACCCAAAGTCAGTGCCGCTGCCGGCAACAGTCTCCTGGGCGTCCTTGGGATTGTAGATCTGCACCAAACGCCCTGGCTGAAGGTAAGAAATGCTGTAGTTGGGATGCTGAATTACAGTACGCATGTCCCTGGTGTAAGTGCTCAGCTGCTGTCGAATCTGGTAGTAATCCTTGACAGTTGCCTCGTCGGGGATGCTCATGGTATCGCGCTCCTGCTGTATCGACATCAAATCCTTCTCTAAAGAGGGAACACTAGCCGCATTCTGAAATTGGTGAAAGCACCGTTCCAGCATGTACTCTGGTGAGATAGCCTCAATTCGTAGCAGGTTCAGAATCATGTTGTAGCCGAGATAAAAGGCCGAGTTGAGTCGATCCTGGTGACCAGTGACAATCTCCTTGGCGGTGTCCGGCTCAAGCTTATCGTCAATCATCATGATGACGATACCTCGAGCATCAAGACCACGACGACCAGCGCGTCCAGCCATCTGAATGTACTCGGACGAGGTAAGCGGCCGCCTCTTGACGCCATCCCACTTGGTAACTTGAGTGAACACGACAGTCTTGGCGGGCATGTTCAACCCGATGGAGAACGTCTCTGTCGCAAAGAGAACCTTGATGAGAGACTCCTGGAAGAGAATCTCGATGGTCTCCTTGAGAATGGGCAGCAGTCCTGAATGATGCACACCGATGCCCCTCTCCAGCAAAGGCAGCAGGTTCACAATCTGAGGCAGTTCCCTATCTTGCTCCGACAAGCTCTCGATCGCGCTGCTAAAGACCTTGCGAACCATGGCCTTCTCAGAATCATCGTTGAAGCTGAGGGACGAAATGTTCATGGCCATGTTCTCGCACTCTCGCTTGCTGAAGTTGAAGACAATAACCGGGTTGAACTTCTTCTTGATGGTCATTCGGATGATCTTGGCGATATCTGAGCCACTATCCGCGCCGCCCTTGTTGGTCTTCTTGTTCTTGCCCTTCCCTTTTTGTCGAGCGGTAGGGTCGGTAGGGTCAGCACCTTTCTTCTCCTCAACCTCCTGCATAACCAAGTTGAAGTTTTGCTCGTTAAAGTTGCTCTTCTCATCAACGATAAGCCTGGCACCAGTGCCGCCTGCGGGAAAGAAGTAGTTCTGGAGAGGAGTGGGTCGGAAATCGGTGTAGACGACATGGCAGGCCTGGTGATGGATCTTGGCGATCCACTCGGCGAACTGAAAGGCGTTGGGGATGGTGGCCGACAGGAAGACGTATCGGACCTTGTCAGGAAGCATGATGATGGTCTCCTCCCAGACGACACCTCGTGTCTTGTCGCGCATGTAGTGAATCTCGTCAAATACAACCCACGCAACTTCTCGCATAATCTCGGAACCTCGATACAACATGGACCGCAAAATCTCTGTCGTCATGACCAAACAGCTAGCCGTTGGGTTGATGGTCACATCGCCAGTCATCAAGCCCACATCTCCAAATATAGCCTCGAAATCTCGATACTTCTGATTACTTAAGGCCTTGATAGGACTTGTGTAGATGACCCTCTGGTTGCGTTTCAGACATTGCGCGACGGCATACTCGGCCACAACGGTCTTTCCGGCAGAGGTATGGGCAGACACGAGCACGCTCTCATCTCGCTCGATCGACGCCACCGAAAGACTCTGGAAGGGATCGAGTTTGAAGTTCCACGTTCTGGCGGGCTCGTCGGGGGCCTTGTGCTCGGACAGGGGGACGTATTCGTAGTCCAGATCCGGCGGCAGCGCAACCTGATGCTGAATGTTGTGCGACAAAACGAGGGACGAGTCCTGAGGCACAAAGGTCGCTGCGCCAGCAACCTCTCTTGACTCGGCCGTTTGGAAGGCATCTGTCATGACAGGGCCCGCGCCATCCCCCTTCTTCCTCCGCTTGTTGTCTTGCTGGCTGGGAGTATCTGAGGCATCATCGTCGTCGGAATCTTCATCCTGGGAGGTCCCGGTGGTGTTGTCCATATCCACATCCTCTGTTTGCTTGCCTGCAACACCGTTCATCGCCTCGTCGGCCTTTCTCTTTTTCGTCTTGTCGCGGTTGCGACTCTTCTGGGGCACAGCTTCGTCTTCGCTCGGACTCGGGGCCTCCACCCTGCCCTCAAACACATCAAACAACTCATCCATGTTGACGGTAATTTACCAGCGGTCGGGGTTCGATCGTTAGCTCGAATAAAAAGTGATCGATGTCGGCGTGGCTGGCGACAGAGTCGGATTTGAATAGGCGCCGCAAAAGAAGAGAATACGCTGAAGCAGACAATTTGAGGCCTCGAATCACGCGCAAAAATTCACACCTCAGAAAACAGGCGTGAGTTTGTCGTTCCGTACAACACAAGGAATCGATCGATCGATCAGTCGTTCCCAGTTCGTGGGACTCGGGCCTGCGATTAAAAAAGTTGGTTGACAAGGAAGTGGGCTAGCAGTGGAGGCGGCAGAAAAAAATCCCCTGGCGAACAGCTGCGGGCGGTAAGGAGCAAGCACTGAAAAAGCATCGAGATCCACCGACAGGTTGCTGCCGACGTCACGTACGACTCGGAGAGTAAGCATTACCCGTCACCTGTTTCAGCACGTGACTCGCTAAGCGTTTTCCTTTCAACCTCAGACCACCATCTTGACCTCGGGTGCTATCATCAAGACGTCTGACACATACCCAAGCTCCCACCCCCAATCGCCACTCCGCAACGTCAAGGTGCGTTCTCGCAATTCCCCTCGAGCCATTGAGCTACCCGACTACCCTCTCCCGCCGTACACGGACCGAATTGACATTTGCTCGTTGCTGCAGATGCTCTCCCGCGCCGCCGCCCGCACCACGACCTCGCTGGTCGCCAAGCGAGGCTTCCACACCACCCGCGCTCGCCTCTCCTCGCCTTACCATTACCCCGAGGGCACCTACAGCAACATTCCCTTCAACCCTCGCAGCAAGTGGTTCGGTACTGGTTACTGGGCCTTCATGGCCACCGGCTTCTTCGCTCCCTTCGGCATTTGCGGTGCGTGGTTTCTCCTCCGTGCTCTTCCGTGGACCGACGTCGATACTAACTCTTGGTGCAGTCTGGCAGACCTACAAGCCTACCTAAGTCTGTGGTTCGCGGATTGGGTATGCTACTTATCCATTAACAGATCAGGGAGCCTGGAGGTGGATCGTCGTGTACATAACCGAATAGACATCAGTCACTCTCGATCCTTGTACTCAAAATATTTCATTTGTCCGAGTAACAGCAGCTTCCTGTCTTCCTTTGCGTGATATATCTCCGTCTCTCTTATGGCCAGCTCCAATCCATGTGCATATCTCAACAGGGGGATCATCTAGATACGCAGAGCTCTCTCAGCTCCGGGGTATTCTTCTATTCTTCGTAATGTACAAATTGGTACAGAATTTACTGTTACATCATAGTCGCGTCCCATCTCTCTTGTATCTCCGATGTGATGGGCCATCCCATTGACCTGTCGACGACTTCATATCGCTGCCATTCAGGATGTTGTCGAACACGGACTGCATGAAGGGCTGCCGGTCCAATGGAATGTCCCAGCGCCTAGCCAAAGCATCGTATGCCTGGACGACGGCCTCGTTGGAGGAGCACTTCTTGGCTGCTCGCAGAGCCCAGATAACCAACCATCGGTCGATGCGGAAACCTCTCACCCTCTCGTCTTTTGCCTGGTACAGGGCCTTCATGACTCCCTCAAGGCGCTGCTCACTCCATTCTGTGCTAGCATAGCCGCCGTGAGAATAGAAGCCCTTGAACAGAGCCAGGAAGATGGTTGGATGGATTGTGATCTTGAGAAACTTCATCTCGTCCAGGTACTGCGCAACCTTGGCCAGGTCTCCAACCCGGATGGCGTAGTGCTCGACAAAGAGCTTGTAGGTGTGAAGATTAGGTGCAAGCCGAATCTGCTTCTGCAATGCCTTTTGAAGCTCGGGGTGTTGCTTTCCAACCTTGCTGAACATCATCAGCACCTTGGTGACGACTCGGCCCATCCCATAGTTCCTATCGGGGATTACAGGGGCCATTTCATGACCGCTCCTCATTCTTTGGTATGTCTCCTCAGCAGCTGCCTCCTCGCCACATCGGAGAAGCCCTGATATCACACAGTTGAGCACAACGGTGTCAATCATTTCACCAGCTTCGACCATCTCCTTGTAAGCGGCCCGAATGCCGCCCGAGTCCAGCTTCAGGCCAAAATAGTGTATCAGACTGACATGATGGTATCGGTTGTATTCAATGCCCCGATGTTCCATCTCTTTATAAATCATGTCGGCGAGTGTAAAGTTGCC
Organism: Fusarium cyanostomum; assembly: GCA_014824385.1. Classification (NCBI taxonomy): domain Eukaryota; kingdom Fungi; phylum Ascomycota; class Sordariomycetes; order Hypocreales; family Nectriaceae; genus Fusarium; species Fusarium cyanostomum. Next base: position 14,975 of record JABCKW010000532.1, read on the forward strand.
GACTTTGGAGGCCACGTCGAACAAGACGTTGAACGTCACGTCGTTTGCCTTGACATTGGCACCACGCTCCATCTCTCTCCACAACCGCAGAGCAGTCTCCATCTCGGTAGCCGTTGCGCGAGCGGCATACTTGGTAGCAAACGACAGAGCAAGGTTCCAATGTGTCCGACGTAGGGTCAATCCCGCGTTCTTAACATCGGCGACCAGCGCAAAGTACCGCAGCATCGACTCGGAATTTCGTTTCGGGGGGGTGCCCATGACTCTGAGTAACTTATCTCGCCACTGCCATGTGAGATGGAGCATCCTTGGTTCGGGTAGTTGGAGGTAGAGGCTGTATATCGGATCAAGCGTTGAGCGATATGGGTGGCGGAGTTTGAAGGAGATGGCCGCGCAGAGCTTGCCGATCAATTGTGTCGTCTCGTCGTTAAACTTGAACGTTTCCTTCCCCGATGGATACTCAATGTCCCTTCTGTTGTCCGACACCTGCAGCTTTTGCCCGTCGGGTTGAGCGTATCCTCGACGGTAAGGGTCTCTGTAGAACTCGAGGTGGTCGTCCACCGTGTCTGAATCCTCTTGCCGGACGAAAGACATGAGGTGCTGTGCATCTTGTCCATACGCCGAGTGGAAGCTCTGGGTTGGAGATCGGGTGGTAGCGGCGGCCGTGCTATAATTTGCTGAAGCTTGTCGGGGTCGGGGGATAGGCATGACACGTCGAGCCTCGGTCGTTGGTGTAAAGGTCGAGAGCAGCCATAACGAACTCCTCGCGCAGAAGAAACTGGCGCTCGGCCTCTTCCGCTGCGTTTCCTTGCCGGCATCTCTCACGGTGCAGAGTCTTCTCCTCGCGGTCGTGGCGCCAAACCTGGCCGACGGTCGGTTCGAAAGCACCGCACAGACGGAGCCGTCTACTCGACTGGAGATTTTCATGAGCTCCTCCTCATGATGCTGCGGCCTCGTTACGTAGCCGTGGCACTCAAGGTAGAACAGCAAATGATGGGGGAAGCGTGAGAAAGAAATCGGCAATCTCTCTCGAGAAGAGCTGGCAGCGCGAGTTGAGAGGCTTGGCTTCTAAGTGGGACCTTTTTCGAGATGGTTTTTTGCTAACAAATCGGGGACGGATTCGCACCAAGCTCCCGGCTTCCCGCCCGGTCGGCATTAAGATTTACCGATCTCCAAAATTTCCACTACCACACCACGACACTCAGCCTGAGCCAGCGACCGGGCGACATCGCAAGAGCTCACTCCCATTGTAAAGCGCCAATTGAATCAGTAAGTCTCGAGCGCTATGCTTCCTAATCTTCTTTTCCCACCTGCTAACCCACATTCAGGAGATTGGCCATGGGAGGCAGACAGATCCGACCCGCAAGGGTCCTGCAAACCGTTAGCGAGGAGCTCAACCACAAGATCCTCGGCCAGATATCCGTCCCTACGCCGCCATGGCATAGCATCATGCAGTCGGTGCCTCCCGCCGAGACCCTCATCCGAACCCTCCCTCCCCGTCACCGAGCGCCCAACCCCAAAGCCGCCAAACCCAAGAACCTGTTCCGCCCCCAGCGGATAAGCTACCTCGAAGATGCGCTGCGAACCACTTTCTACAAAGACCACCCCTGGGAGCTTGCGAGGCCCCGTACTATCTTGGAGCTGGACGGAAAGGATTACCAGCGTTGCGATTGGAGCAAGGGCCTGAGGCAGCCCGGCATTCCCTTGACGGGTGAATGGCAAGTCATGACAATCGCGAGACATGCCACATCGGCAAGCTAACCTCATCTCCAGTGTCGTGCAACGCCAGATGTGGCTCATGGAGAGCGGAAACCTCAGCAAGCGCAAAGCCTACGACGTCACCCGCCGAGAATTCTACCGCCTCCGCCAAGAGGAAGCGATCGAGAAGCGCGTGGTCCTCGAGGAGGCCAAGCACGTGGGCGCTTACTTTGGCAAGACCCGCCTCGACGTCGCACAAGACCTCGAGGACCGCGAGTTCGAGAACTGGAAGGTCTGGGCCGGCAAGGAGACGGAACGACAGGAGTCGCAGCGCAACTCGGACGTCGAGAGCTTTGGCCTGGAGGAGGAGGGTGCTACCGAGGAGGTCGTTGCGGCTGTGGAGGCGGAGAAGGCGGCTTGAGGTCGCGTTGCAATGGGCGGACGATACCCGTCATGTACACAAACCCTGTAAACATTACTGTCTATGTACTAGAAACCAGACCCACGCATGCTCAAAGAAGACGCTTGGGTGTGATGCCCTTCCATCTCAGATATCTGGCCGCCGCGCATTGAACACCATCTCTCCACACCTTTCGATTCCATACTTGGTGGCAACCTCCTCGTGCTGCACCACCAAGACGTCGGCGATGTTTGTGTAGTAGAACAACTTGCCGGTGAGGCTCAGGGTTGAGATACGAGCCCAGGACTCGACGTAGACGAACTGCATCATGTTTTCCGGCACAAGGTAAAACATTTTGAGAACATGAACCGCCACGCCGACAAAGAAACCTGTGGCAGGCCCATTGGAGAAGATACATGTCGGGTGTCGTAGCTTAGCTCCGACATCGTTGGCCGGCGGCGTGAGTAGAGCTGGAAAGATGTCGATGATGCTGAGTAGTGCCGTGAATGGAGTTGACCACAACGGTTGATGAACGCGGCGCGCGCGATTCACGACACAGGTGTCGTGAGTCCCTGGCTCCTTGCCTTCTGCAGCGCACAGAGTCTTGAGCTCAGCCTCGTAGTCGGCGAGATGATCCGCAGACATGCCGTCACCCGAGGAGATGATGTAGCGACGATGAAAGTTGGCAAAGTTGCAGAAGCCATCGTCCATCATCATGAGCATCTCCTTCGTGTGGCCGCCAGAGCCAAGGACGAAAAGATAGTAGTCCTGAGGGCGAAGACGTCCATCGGCAGATGTCTGCTTCCTGATCTTGGTTGAGCGACGACGGCCGACAAGCTGGATGTGTCGAGTCTTAATTGCTGGTTAGATTGGGGTTCATTCGTTAAGAGAAAAAGAGGCTCACAGTGAGAAAGATAGAGAGCCCGACAAGGAAAAGCAGATAGGTGAGGTAAAGCGAAATCTGTGTTGGATAGCACACCAAAGAAGCAATTCCAACACCAAGAACAGCGGCAACTGCAGCAGCCAGAGCGGCCAAGAGGGAGATTGTCGCCATGTTGCCGGTGGTGATGGTCGTCGTCGTCGTCGTCACCTATTAGCCTGTGCAATAGGGCCTTGCTCCCGACTTATACGCAATTAACCAAGGACAAGTGTTCAGTTCAAAGAGGAAAGGAGAAAGGCTAACAGTGCTTGGTTGGTAAAAAGAACATGATCCCTTTATACCTCAGCAATATTCCTGTAGCAATAGCGACATGTATCTGAGGCCCAGGCCTATTGTCTCAACAGAGCAATATTATGAAAGATCCCAGCTTGGCTCGGTACCTGCATCAACTTAAGTTGGAGTGAGGTTGAAAGCGGGCCCATATCCATGCACGGGCCACAATACTAACGTCAGCCAACTTCAAGTCTATTTAACTGGAATAGTACCCTGCATTGTTCAATTGCATGTGCGAATAATAAAACGCGGTTCTCAATGATTTTCTATAATAGCTATATCGTACACAATAAGGTCTCAATTAGCGCAAGCTATTGTACCTTGTATTAGCAGAGGATGGCCTGACAATAGCAAGCTTCAATAATTGCAACCGCAAATAAAAGCTCAGTGTTGCCTAACACATTCAGCAATGCCACCTTCAAAAGAACCTGCGTCTCTTCTTGGACACAACACTCTCATCCTCCTGCCACTCCCCTCCTCCGACAGCCCGCCTCATCGCCTCCCTCCCAGAATCATCCATGACCTCCTTCATGCCTTGACCAGTGGCAGCCGAGCACTCAAGATAGCGATGGGCGCCAATTCGCTTTGCATGCCAGCTCGCCTATCACACAAGTCAGCCCTTAAGTCGCAAAAAAGGTGATAGCAACATGAAGTTTTGCGAACCTCGGAGGAACAGATACAGCAAGTCGGATACGCCAGCAGCCCGGACGGCGCATGCGCAGCACCCGCTCGGTGATCTTCCAAGAAGCACTGGTCGCGAAGATCCTTCTTCAGACCGACAAGATACAGCAGTGGCTGAGGGGCATCGGACTTGGCAAATCCATGGTTAGACGCGTGATGCCACTACATCGTCAGTCTCATTCTTGATTCTGGGGGCCAAGGAACACTCACCCATTGGATGATCGTGTACATGGACACCTTGTCTGAAATGTCAAAACAGAGAAACACAGCGTCCCAAGAAATGTACGTCAATCTCTCGACGGTGTTCAGGTCCGGCACGCCCGAGGTATCCTACAGCTCAATGCGCACAGGCTGGTTGTCGTAGACGCGGTCTCTGACATAAGTTTCGTACAGAGGACGAGCAAAGGCATCGGACTAGGGCATGTCAGCTACAACTCTTGTTTTAGGTTCCCATTGGGAGTTGAATGGAGAGAACTTGCATCAGGAAAGTAGCCATATCGAGCTCGGCTGTATAAGGTCAGCGAATCATAAACAGACAGGCTGGACTCCTCTCACAATAGCAAAGACGTCTGTCCAGCCGCCTTACTCCCGACGAACAAAAAATTCAAGCGGACGGGTTCCCGTGGCACTTCTGCGTCCGAGCCCCTGCGCTTCCGCTTGCGGCTGAACAGTCCGAGCAAGCTCTTACGCTTCCCCTCAGCGGGCCGCTCCATCATGCTCGAGGGCGGACGGCTGGATGAGGTGGAAGGGCGCCTGAAGAGAGGCGTGGCAGAGCGCAAAAAGCTGAGGCGAGTAGATGGACGGGGCGCTGGAGGTGAAGGGTCACGGAAAGTCTACATGATTTGATCAGTAAAGCGGCTTCCAGCAAAAGAAGAGAGATGGCCGAGAAAGACTCACAAGACGCGTTGATGGGCGTTCGTCAAAGCCATCGCCCTCGAATGGGTCTTGTCGCTCCAGGCGGCTGGGCACACGCTTCCGCCACGAGTCGATGCGCTCTTGAGGCTTTATCGCGATGGAAGACATGTTGGAGATTAGAAAACAAAGATGCTAACACACAGAGAATACAGTTGAGAGCGAGATGTTGTGGGTGAATGAAAATGCGGCCAAGTGGAAATTAGTTTGTTGACCGTGCAAGGAGCAGTGAGCCCTGATATCAGCGAGGGCCACGCTGATGATGCAGAGTTGGCAGCTGTCGGCAGCTGTCAATACGCCTACAAGCCCCGAACATAATACCTCGTCATCTACCTCGTTATCTACCAGTTCGCCAGATCCGCCCTCTTCAACCTCGGCTCATCGATTTCCAAAATCCCTCCCGGAAACCAATCCTCCAGCCTGCCGCCCGGCCGTCCAGAACCCTCCTCCAGCTCATCCTCCTCCCTCCCAAGCACCATCACCGCCAACGCCGTCCCACAGAGCCAAGCCCAGACCATCCCCTCGCCATTAAACCCCGCCGCAATCCACTCCCCTGACCCCTCTTCCGCCGAGGGATGACATCCCGCAACGCGACCGACAAAGGGCATCGAGTCCCCCGTGAAGCCCAAGATGCCTGTCCAGGCTTTTATGAGCTTGCTGCCTTCGCCCCATCGTGGTTCGAAGACCGTTGGCATCACACCGCGGACGTGCATCAGGGGCAGGGCGTGGACTTGGCCGTCATCCCAGATACCCATTTGATCCAGGCCCGGCCGACGACTCCTGAAGAAGCCCCCTCCAATCATCAAATCCCCTGGCGTGCCATCCTCTCCATCTGGCCGCTGCGTCACGTAGTCGAACCCTGGACTGTAGATGATCGACCACGAGCGTCCTCCATGTGAAGTGGGGAAGGATGCTCCGGGACGTTGAGCAGACATGTGTGCCAAGGCACCGGTGAGAGAACCCTGAAGCGAGGGGAGAAGATTAGAAGCGTAGGCGTTGGTGGCATGGATTACATGTCGGGCCTTGAGTGTCCCGCGGGACGTTTTGACGGTGTAAGCAGATGCAGGGCCATGGCAGATACTTTCGACCGGCGTGTTGGTGTTGACACTCAGCTTCGGGAAACGATTGACCAGATCATTCCATACGCCCGTGACAAGGCGGTACGGCCAGAGTGCCCCAGCTGAGTAGGATACCGCCCCGATGACGAGATGATTGACACCAAACTGCGCTTATCAGCAACTCACCCTCTCGCCGCCATTCACCAGGATAACTTGCCTCCTTTCTCGCCTCGTCCGCCTCCCAAACCTGGCATTCCTCCTCCGGCATCCACTCCTTCATCTCCTCAACATCTCGCTTGGCCTTCTCAAAATCCTCCCTCTCAAGAAAGAGGTCTACAGTCTGTACCTCTCTCACCTCTCCTTGAGGCACCCTCTCCCCAACCTGCTCCATCATTCTCAGATGCCTCCTTTTAAACCTGACCAGCCGCCTCGCACTCTCTGGCCCCAGCTTTTTGCGGTACAGCGCAAACTCCTTGTAGGGCTTGCACTTGACATGTCCGCCATTCCTACCTGTCGCACCACTGCACAACTGTCTCGCCTCGCAGATAACAACTCTCAACTCTCTACTGCTAGAAAGCTCCAGTAGCGTCTTTGCCACCGCCGCTCCAGTGATCCCGCTTCCGATAATGACAACGTCTGCTTCCTCGGGCAAGCCGGCTTGGATGTCGCACAGCGCGGGGAAGGGCGGGTCATCGAGCCAGTACGGGCGCGTGGATGCGGGGACTGGCAGGCCCGGCGGGGATGAGGCGCAGGTGAGGAGAGAGGAGGATTGATTGTGTAGAGATGAGGCGGGTTTGACGGTGGAAGACATGGCTGAGGTGGTTGATTGGACGGTGGAGAGGATGGAATTAATGGTTGAAATAGGTGAGCTGAGTTGTGAGATTCAATGCGGAGCGTGGTATTGTGAGATACACCTATGATCGACAACGACAATTGCAGCATCAGGCTAAATCAGTTAACTATCCAACCTCGTCAACAACCGTCTTTGTGAATCAATGTAGAACAGACGTGAATGCTGGATCAACGACCCTTCTAGTTTGCATTTTCTCTAATACTCTAAGATTTCCTTTCCCCAACTTCCCTAATCATACCCATTCGCTGCTTTGGAAGTGGAAACACAAGCTGCAGTAAATAAACAAGACTATCATCATTCTGATCCCCCATATCTTCCCCAACACCGATGAGCTGAAAAAAGACAAATCCACAGCTCTCCCTTTGCGGCCCCGTCCCATCCTTCAGCCCAAGTGAAAAAAAAGTCAAAAACAAAGTTGGGCTTTAAGAACTCCTTCGTGCCCCTTTCCCCAGTTGCTATTACGCCATTACCGATGCAGGGTATGTTTCGAGATAAAGTGAATATGTCATGAGACGCAAATCCTGTTCCATTTGCCCTTTTGGCTTCCTCTCTGTCCCAAATTTCCATAGGAACAAGTCCTTGTGAACTCCGGATTGGTGGCCCATAATGAGAAAAAAAGAGGTCGTAGAAGAGAGGAGAACACAATGAAAACATGAAGCCCCCCAAAACAGTAAAACAATTCGCAAAGTTGTCGAAGTAAAAGGCGTGGGTATCAGACTCTCCATATCAAACTTACTGCCTCATCGCTGCCTCATCGCTGCCACACCCTCATGCCAGACGATCATGGTGTCAGCTAAATGCTGACCATCCCGTCCTCAACATCAAACTCCCCTGGATAGTCCACGTGGCCCGAGAACCGACCATGGGGATCGAGTCCCAGCTCTTGCCTCACATCGCGTTGAATTTGGAGGAAATATCGTCTCAGGCTCCGCAGGCCCTTGACAAATCCACCGTCCGGCTGGTCAGGGTGCTGTGGAGGGCACGGCTTGTCCTCAATCCTATCAAAGGGCGTGACGCTGTTGGCAAAGTCGGCAATCTTGAAATCAATCTCTCTCTTGTTCTTCTTCTTCCTGCGTGACGTCTCTTCCGTGTCCGTCGCAAAATCGGTGGTCGATTCATACATTGTTTCGTAGTCGGGATCCTCGGATGTATCGCCATCGTAGAACATAAGCAAGCTCGCTGCGTAGAAGCGATATCCGTTCAGCTTGCTCACAATCTGTTCCAGTTGCGCAAGTTTCTTCAGGACCACCGGAATGTGTCGGAGGATGCTATGCAGATCGACACCATTATACAAGAACTTTTGCAGCGCTCCTTGGAACTCATCTCCGACTTTCAGTTTGCGGCCATAGTACTTGTCCTGGAAGTCGTACGTCTCCGTCTGGGCGTTCCATACTTGCAGGCCGCAAATTCGGACTCCCAGTTCAGCCGATGTCGTGGTCCGGCACTTTTCTGTCTGGGATTTTTGCTTCTTTGGAGTAGCCTCAACGCCGTACTGACGGGTACCCATCTTGAGGTCCATCATGCAAGGCCTCTTCATCCCCGCCGTCAGGTCTTCTAGGAGCAAAAAGTACTCTACTCGATCCTTCTGTGTCTTGGCCTCCTTGGGGTTGACGGGTCGAGGAATCTTTTTAAATTCCGGTCCGTCAGTCTCAGGAGCCGCAGTGGGCTCCGTTAAGGTAACGGCGTATTCATCCTCAAGCTGCGCGTGATCCATGCTTGGCGTATGTTCTTTGGTGCCATTCGATGCCGCACGAGAATGACCATTCGCCATAGAGCAGGTCTTCGAGTGTCGCTTTGGCTTATTCTCGTTGTCTCCCTTGTATCCGGCGTCGTCGGCCTCCTCAAAGTACTTCAAGTCTCCTCTCGACTCTCTGACATCCTCAGGTTTTCGACGCAATCCACCAGCAGAGTATCTGCGCTTCTTTTTTGCGGCAACTGGGATTTCCTTGAGGGTTTCTGGTTCTGGTGCACTCGTTCCCGTTACATCTTTGAGCTCGCCAGGAGCTTGCTCAGGTTCAGATTGCACATACTCGTCCAAATCAGGCCCGAGATCACTGTGTGAGTAGTGGTGAAGCTTTCTTTGTGAATGGTTGTGATTGGTTGCGTTCTCGTCCCCAGTGACGAATGGAGAGTCAGACTTGATCAAAGCTGGGTCCGAGTAGGTAGATCGGAGCAACCGTTGCAAAGTCGGACGTGGGATTGAGCGCTGATGTGGCCGACGATGTCGATGAACCCTAACGGGCTCCTTCAAAAAAGCGTCGTTGAATACCTCGTTCCGGAGCCGCTTGTTGACCATAGTGGCGCCCCAACTGTTAGGCCGCTCATCCAACGGCGGACGACTCAAGGTACCTGAAGATGACACGCATGGTTTTGATACTGTCGATGTAGAGATACTTTTGCGTCGGAATTCCTTCAGCAAAGGCATTGGTTGAAGCAGGTTTCGAGGCAGAATATGCTTGTTGTCGTCAAAGGTGACAGTCGGTACGGGGACGTTGGTGTTGGCCAGAGATTGGCTGATGATCCTGCCCGCTGGCGGTCCGTTTTGGACGCTACCGTTGTGTTCGTTCTGCTCCGACTCCTGTTGGCTAGCCTCAAGCTGTTCCTGAGCCTTCTTGCGCTCAGCTGCAGCAGCCTCGTCCTTCCTGGATGTACTCTTCCGGCGAGTCTGCTTGCGAAAAGTCACGTTCAGCACGCCAATATAGCTATAAACTATTAGCTTTTTAATTCGGGAAATGCAAGTATACAGAGCATGCATTGACTGCCGAATGCATGAGGCCAAAAAATGCGATAGAACATACCGAGGAAGAAAAGGTAGCAGATCACGGTGGTATCTCTCAATAGTCTCGTAAAACTCATTTTCCCTATTGTTGAGTTGCTTACAGACGGCTCTGCGAGAGAACCGCCAGAGAGTGGTATGACCACCGACTTGATGTTTATATGGAATAAGCTCAATAGCTGCGAGGGGCTCTTGAGGATCGTGCTGGTGATCATGGACATGGTCATCATACTGGCTCACGGTTTGCGGTGTTATAAGAGGAGCGTCGGTCGTCACTGTGATCTCTTCTTCAATGACAGCACCGTCCTCACCTTTCTCGGGAACGAGGTCACCACGCTTCAAAGCAAGGATCTCACGAGAAGGAAAGCGAGAAAGGCCATAGGGAGGCTCATCCTTCTCCTGGATAATTTCAGGCTCAGGCTCATCGGCCTTGACGAGCCACGGATGTGGCTGACTCTGGGATAGAGACCGCACCCGGATACTACGGGCCGCAATGCGGTCCTGGGGCTCACTCAGGCAAGGCTCTTGCAACTCCTGGTGGGGCAAGAAGACGGCTGATGAGATCTTCTCTTCCCCGGATTCATCGGCATATCCATCATCGTGAGATCCGACTTCGGTATTGACGCTGTCACCTGATATCCGCCTCACCTCCACTATTTCGGCTTTACAGTCGGCATCGGCACTGGAAACCAGGGTCGGCCCCACAGCCTCAGTTGTCTCCACTGGCTTGGCTTCCTCGTGACCGTTCAAGGCCTGTGATGCTGGCTGCTGCACTCGCAACGGCGTCTCGTCCCCCGAAGTGAGTGAGCCATTGATGGGAAGGGAGAAGTAATCCTCGTCGGGCGATGTGCTGAGGATAGGCTGCTCGTCGAAAGTATATCCTGGCGTATATGGCGTCTTTGGTGTGAGTAAAGAATCTTCCCAATCATCATGTCGCAAACGGATAGCAGTGGGTTCCTTGGCTGAGGGAATCAATTGAGATTTCGTGTGTGGTTTGTGTTCGCGGCCTTCCTCAAGCGTGGGGGCCAGCTTTTCTCGAGGGGTGTGCCTTGGTTCCTTGCGACGTGTCTTATCATCTGGCGGGAGACCTTCCTTGAAGAATCGCAAGCTGTAGCTCGACTTGCGACTACGCGCATTTGGCTCCACGCCAGCCATTGCCTCGGCCACCGACTTCTCGACCAGACCATCCTCGTCTTTGCCTTCGACGGAGCCAATGGACCATATCTTTTCCGTCTTCTCGGGTCCCATTGTCACCCAATGCGATGGAACCTTGACCCATGGGGTCAGCCTCTGGTCAGAATTTCTAGCATCCTCTCTTCGTGAACTCGCAGGTGGTGTTTGGGCACCCGGGCTGCCTTCAGCATCGAATGGGGAGGGCAAATCATTGAGAGCTGCGGTGTAGGTTGTTGTCGTTCGGGGCTGATAGTAATCAACGGTACCTCGGTCTAGATCCAGAGATGTCGAGGCCCTGTCTCGAGGAACATCCCTTGCCTCACGAGGGTCAACAATGACATCGCGGAGGGTAGCAAGAGTCGAGTGACTGAAGGACGAGGGGACGCTCGCAGCCTCTCGGGCGACGAGCGAAGTCATTGTGGCAACGGTGGTGGAGGCTGCCATTTTGGTAGATTCGGAGGTGGTTCTCGTTAACGGCCCAGGAGCGGCGCGTTGCGCGGGGACATTTTGATGAAAGGGATCGACGAATGGGGCTACACTGTCTCGTTCGGGTTGCGACGATGTAAGGCTCGCAGGTGGGAGACCAGTGAGTTGAGGAGAAGCAATCAACTGCGCGGTGGGAGTGGTGGGAGGCGACGTGATCGGGGGAGACGTAGCAGTCTTATGGTTCGGCTTCGAGTGTTGAGTGCTAGTGAGAGTTGTAGCTGTATGGTTCGTGGAAGAGATCGTCGCCGTAGGAGTAGTTGTGGCTGTAGAAGACTGGGGGGAGGGTTTGGTGATTCCACGGGCAGAAGCCAAGGCTTGGGTCAACAAGGAAGGACCAGACTGCCTCGGCAGGGAACCGGGGCCACGGGCCTTCTTATCACTGGCAGCACCGGGGGCAGGGTCGATGGAGACGGGGTCTGGGAGGTTTGGGACGGAGCCAGAGAGAGCGTCCCTGGCATTGGCATCACCATGGGGCACGTAATCAGGAACAGAATCAGGCACCTTGTCGGGCACCTTGTCTGCGGAGGGTGGCGGCAAGGAGGGAGAGATGGCAGAGGGAGTGGGAGCAGTGTTGTTGGATGTGGGAGCAGCGACAGCCGGGGTTTGGCCACCAAGCCGGAGACGGGTATCATCATCACCATCATAATCATGATCAGGGCCAGCGCAAAACCCAGAAGCGGCACGGACATCAGGCCCAGCAGCGGCTGGGGCAACATCTGGCAGGGCCTCGGTGGGCGAAGAACAGGGCACTGGCTCGCTCACCGGTACGGCGCGTGCGGCATTTTCAGACGGAAGATGCGGACTGGACATGAGGAGGACATCTGGCGCAACACGCTCGTATGGTTGGCGAAAGGGAAAAAAGAAGGAAGAGTTGTGAGTTGAGGTTGGGAGAGCGAGGGAGAGGGACGAGGATGTGGGCGTGGGCGTGGGAAGAATGATTCGTAGAAACGGAGCCCGGGGGGCGGTAAGTGGCATCTGAGACCCGGGAGAAATAGCGAGGGGATGGCCCGGGCGTCAGTCGTCAGGCCCTTGTAAATGTACCCATCTTTGAGGGGAACAATGGCCCCGCGCCTCGCTGTAGGGGAGGGTGCCCCGAGTGAAACCCGCTGGAGCCAAGTACTCTTTTGTCTGACAAGTACCTGACCCAGCACCCAGCCCGGCAGATGGGCGGAGATTTGGCAGTGACTGGGGAAGACCTTCTGGCGGGGTGACTTTTCCTGGCCTTGCTAGACCGTCGGAGACTGGGACTTGGAATACTTCCATTCCCAGCCCAGCTCTGAGCCATTTCGCGGGGTTCCGGGCTCTGAGTGGCCGGCTGCCCGAATTGGATTCCGTCTTAGACCATCTCAGGTTCCGGCTGGCAGATTCGTTCCCCGGCCACACCGCAACTAATAAACATTGCTTCGCAAAGCTGAGGGCCCAATGGATGCCACAGCAGCTGAAGAACAATGCTTGTAGCAGGATTCCAGGCTGCTGGATAGCGCTCACACCTGTGGGGCTTATCTCTACTACCTACCTAGGTACCTACGGCGACCGAGGCGTCTGCTACTGCAGCCAGGGAGCCATGGCTCTCCACCACGTGTAGCGTTGGAAACGTCTGAAGCAAGGAGGCCAAGATGAAGTTCTCAATGGGACACAAACATTGAGGAGGGGAGTGGTGGGAAGATGATAACGTTTCCGAAAGTGGAAGACGGGAAGAAGGGGAGTGTGGCATTAACTCCCTATCAGTCTTGTCCGCCAAGATCCAATGGCGGGAAAGCTATCCTCATGGTGGCTCATTACCCAACATCAAGACGTGTTTGCTACATATCTCATTTGGAACCTGTGATGAATGATTGATCATGCTTATGCTTGGTACGATTGCTTGCTGCCCGTGATATCATCCGACATATCATCCTCATCCCATTCGCCATTCAACTGTTCACAGAATCGACAACGCACACTTGGGCATCAGTCCATAACCTCAGATTGCCAATATTTTCCCCTATCCCAATCACAGTCAAACATCAAGGCTTATCCGATCTGTGTTGGCCAGTACTCCATATGCTCTGCACACCTTCATAACCATTCTCGGGCATGCGAGACCTGGCACTTACAAAGTTGCAGTGGCTGGAATGTGCAGCCAGAGTCCCGCTCTAATAGGACACTCCGCAGCGGTGCGCAAGCCGCCAGATCCCCCATGCATGACCTTATCATCATGTCTCAATTGACGACCATTGGGTGTCCAGTCCGCTGTAGCGCTCATGCCCAGTTCTTGAAGCACCTTTATCTCTCAACAGAGGTAAATGGTTAAAGGGTCTACACACTGTCTTTCAATTGTGATGGCTCGGACAATACGCAAACTAGATCCCCGAATTTCTCTGTCTCGGTAAGTAATAGAGCACAGATGGTACGGATAGAAGCGACTTGAAAGCTGAGGGTGGCGTATTTTGTCGGCTTCTTGGCGGATACCCACTTTCGATTCACTGGGATCGGATTGTTCACCGAACTCGGAGGGTAAAAGGGAATTTGGTGGCAATTCGTGGGAATAGTTTACCTAGGAATTGGCTGCCATGATTGGCCAATTGTTTTTGATCGTCTTCTTTTTCTGAGCTGCTGACTCCTTCTTGAGGTGCTAGGGATCATCGGCCGCAAATAAACTCTGTAAACTACCTTGTCCATGACGGTGCAGAGAGCTTCGACTGTATTGACGGGTGGCGCAGGCCGCGCTTAAAACGTCTCGGGCTGCTCCGTTCAACGCCACGAATGGACCAAAAGCGCTGCAAGAGACGGGCCATTCTCAAACCATCTTGTCACTTCCCCCCGTTATCGCACCGTCTCTACCCCAAGTTTCCTGCATCTGTGGTCTACATATGAGATATGCGCGATTCAAACGGTGTCTCGATCCGATCTAGTGCGGGGCTCCGTTTGGTGGAAGCTGGGGGTGGTCATGTGATGTCCCAAGCTCCCGCCAAGATCATGACATCTTCGGGTGGCTTTTGGATAAGGTCAGTCGCTCCAACAGTGTGATTTTCCTTTATGCACTTACATCAAATCGCAGATCATTTGAACCGCCAACAAGCGTTGCAACCCCCCAACAACTTGAGCTTGCAACGTTGAATAACCCGATCGCCGGAGACGCCTCCGGAAAACGACCTTCACCTCTGGCGGCAGCGTTGCCCTCGTGGCCATCTCTGGGGAGGTACATGGCTGGGATTGGCTCAATCGTCGTCCGGCCTGGAGCTTACAACTTTACACAACATGTCACTGCGGCCATTAGAAGACTCGCCTGGTGTCGCCTTGCCACGTCCAAACCTGCCAGTCGCTGACCGAGCTTGAAGCTTCTGCCCACAATCGCCCCGGCTCTTCGTCATATCATTCCATCATCATCATAGCCAGCTCATCAACTTTGCTATGACACAATGGAACCTCAACGGCACGTTTTCTCGGCGACTCTGTTGAATGGCTCCTCGTTCTGCCTGGGGTGAGACGGGAGAGACACCCTCATCCTACGCCTCCGCACCGACATTGTGTGCTTGATCTCGGCCTCGGCCTCGTTCCCCTGGATCGCCCTTTGAAACACAGCCTTCTCGTGGCAACCTCCGTGCTGGAAGTCAATCCATGATCCATCCCCATCTTGCTACATACCTCAGAGCTTCGTCCGAGAGACGGAATCCAACGAGTGGTGATTATTGGCGCGGAACGCTATTTTCTTTCTTCTGCTTATTCTGCATGACCTTTCTCTCCAGGGGCGTGTTCCTAGATGCAGAATTCCTCGAAACCTCAACCATATGCCAGGCAAATGCCATGCGGCGCTGGGATATGCGACCATGCGTGTGCTCCAGGACGATCTGCAAGATAGTAGAGCCGAAGCAAAAGCGCTGCTTGCAAATGTATTCTAACACGTCGCGGCTCTCAACGGCCCTGCAAGTGCTTGCTCGCCGTGCTGCTGCAACCTCTGAACGGTGGAATTTTGCTTCCCTCGTCTCATGAGCCTTTGACCCGAGGGGCGCAGGCATTGATCTTACCCTACAATCACGGCGTCGATGGACATGCGAAACTTCTTGATCCGTCTTCCCCGGCGGCCCGGACGGTACAAGGGTAAAGAAGGGAAGGACATGGCCGACTTCGTTTCGTTTCATGCACACACACAGCTTTCTTGGGTTTGTGCGGCTTTGCGGTTGAGGCGGGCATACCATAAGCTAGGTATCTCTCAACCAAGAAGCTACTGCGGCACGTCCCATCCCGTGGCTCCTCACAACCTCCAACTATCAAGACACCAAAGCGAACCAAGGCAATTCTGCCCACCCTGCCCTGTTCATCCTGGTCGCAATTGACCAATAAATTCAGCCGCTGCCCTACCCCGACTTTTGGCGAGACATTTTCTATCTTGTCAAAGGCATGTTTGCCTCCTTTGGCCTGGAGACGTGCATATCACCCATCGAGCTTCATCCAGCCAATCGCCGTCCGTCTTTCGACAACGTGCCTCAACTCCCGTTCCATAACGTTCCAAACTCAACTTCAAACCCTGCCTGGTCTCTTATTTTGGAGGCGGAAACCCTCCCGTTGCATTAAGAATGATGAGGCGAGCTAAATTGTTCCAAGTGAGACACGCTCTTGATCGCCGGATCGTTGGGACCATGCCAATTCAGGGGAAGGGGAAGGGGAAGGGGAAGCGAGAAGCACGTTGGAAGCAGTCCCGACGATCGCACGAAGTTGTCGTGTGCTGCTCTCGCTGGTCGGAACTAGGCTCTGACAGCGACCTTCACATTACGGGAAAGCCTCGCCATTTCTACCCATGGTTTGCGTCAGAGATCCAGATCAATCTGGATATCTGGGGGAGTAGGGGCAAGGACCCGACCAAACTCCAGGTCAAGATCCCCCGCCTCACATCTATTTAATAGCACTCGGGATGTCATTTCTGAGCAAGGCGGAAACAGATGGGTACAAGTCCACAAAGCTTGGTGTCGTCTGATTCTGGGCCGATGGATCTCGCTCTACAGTAGCCACCCTAGTCGAGATGGTGGCAGACAAAGAGGAGAGGAGACAAGAGACGACAACCCTAATTATCGGCGAAGCAATACGCAGGATTGCGACGAGATATTGCGTGGGCCACGCCCTCTCGGATCCGACTAATAAGCATTCTTTCCTAGAGCAGGCTTACCGTCCCGGGACCGGACTGGACGGGAGGGTGCCCCACCCTCCCTCCGCCGGCGTCACTACGATACTCAGCCCTGAGAAACCGGCCTCACTGTTGTCAACCCGTCAACACGGAGACGAGCCCCCTGACAGATCATCTCCAGGGTACCTGTTTCCCGGAATCTTGGAACTCATTCCTGTTCGTCTCCCTTCTAGCCTATCCTCACCGACGGTAATCTCCCTGCTACCGGAGCATCCGCGTACACAGGCCGAGCTTCACCGCACCCTTCGATCGAAGACATCGTCGATCCGCGCCCATCCACAGACGGCCTCCCTCGCAGCCATGTGCCTCCAGGACCCCAGAGGCGGCCCCTACGAGCACCCTGCGTGCCTAGTGCCACAGCCGGGGGGCGTGTCTCCAAAGCGCAAAGTACACTGGCATCTGTCCATGTCCTCCTTTTCCGCCAAGGTAGCTCCGGAAAATAGAGTATACTTGGCGAAACTGAGCTTCTGGCATGTTTTATGGAGTATGTATGTAGTAGGTTCAGTTGAATTCTGGGAGACCCTGGCGCCTGGCGAATCAGCGCTGGCACCGCGTGCTCATGGGCGATAATGACCAACGTAGGGAGAGAGGATGCACGTTCCGTAAACCCCTGAAACCAGTCAATGCGAGGAATAGGGTTTTGCTTCTTCGTCATCAACATTACGAGAAGTGGTGTCAGAGATTTCATGCTACGTAGATTCAAGGGCTCGTAGGCTCGCTAACCAGAGGGCTGTGCATAGTAAAATGGCAACATCACCGTCCGTAGAGCTTCTGCGATTTACACACGTGAAGGATGACGGGTTTCCGTAACCCTGATTTTGAAACAAGCTCCCTACTAGAGGTATCTTCCTACAAACGCCAAAGTCTCCATCTGTGAGCCTCCCTGTAGGCCACGTTGTTGTCTTGCATTCACGTCGTTCGTTTTGCCCCCTGAACTCCTGACAGTTCCGAGCTTGAAGATGCTCGACATATTGTTCGTAACCGCAAGCCCAAAAAAACAAATGCTCCTTGCATGCGCCTGTATGGGGTTGTTCATACCAGCCAGGATAGTCTCCCCTTTACGCTTCCAACATTGTGCTCGGTGATAGACCATCACCAAGGGCTCTGCGCCCCCCGAGCCGCCTGAGGTGCCTGGGCGTTGTCCACATTCCACTTCTCTAGAAAGTCGCCCATCTCGCGGAAGACATCCTCCACCATATCTAGAGGATCCTGCGACTCCTCTGTCTCGCGATCGTTCTTAGTATGATCTGCGAAGTGACTTGGTTGTCGGAGCTGGTCCGCCGTGAGGAACGTTTCCGCCATGGCACCCGGTGCAGGGCTGCCGACTGTGCGCTGCGACTCTGACGGCAGCAACCGCTCGCGAGCGATGTTGCTGCGGATGACATTGGTGCGTCGCGCGACAGCGTTGAAGTGTTCATGAAACTTGGCGGCCTCCGATGTAGGTAATTCAGCGACTGGAGTCTCAGGCGGTGGGGATGCCTGGCGGGTCTTGGTCAGTGATGGCGGAGGCGTTGCCGGTAGACTCGAGACTCCCTCGGCTTCATGAGGTAGTGGTGCCCAGGAGACACGACGCTGGGAACTGTTGCATTCCCAAGGGTTCTTCGTCGCCGACGCTAAGATGCCCTGCGTGCTGGGGAGACGGGAGCCCGAGCTCCTCCAAGTGGCGCGTTTGGCCTGACGAGGTCGGCGTTCTGGAGAGGGCGACATGAAAGAGGCAAATGATTTGACCGAGAACTGTGGTTCGGGTGTGGTTGCGCGCGCCGGTGCTGGTGTGGCAACCATAGACATATCCTGCATCTGCGTGTCGGCTTCGGATGCTGTGACAGACGTGTTTGGCACATTCGATGCCATGTGATCTGCCTTGTCAAGAATATGTACATTTGCCTGAGCCATCATGGACATTCGGGCCTTCTCCTCTATCCAAGGGGTTTGTGCCGTAGGGGGTGCCATGGTGGGAGAATCATGTAGCTTATTTGACGGTGTTAATCCTTGAGGGCTGTCGCTTGAAGACAGTTGGTCCATGGCTACCAATGCGTACTGAGACAGCTTGCTTCCCGCCCAAGGGCTCTGTTGTGAAAAGGGAACTGGCAAGTCTTCCTTCGGATCCGCGTGGTCTATCTCCATATGATTATGCAACTGTGCATCCGTTTGCTTGCCCTCCATATGTTGAGTTGTAGATGGAGTAGCATGGATATTCGTTGGTTGTTTAGCTGCTGAGGGCGTTTGGTCCAGGTGCCTAGATTTGGGCGTAGAACAAGGCGTCGACTTCGTTTGACTGCCGTTGCTATGATCATTGCCCGGGCTGGAAACTCGTGTTTGTGAGCTAGCGCTTCGTCTGCTCGACTCAGCCTGGCTTGATGCTTTGTTTGTGCTCGAAGTGTTGGTAGACAAGCCAGCGCCGCTTCTATTGCGTCGCGATTGAGGCGCCGGCGATGTGACAGGACTTCCAGTCAAATGAGATAGCCTGTCCCAGGAGGTCTGGGGGATGAATTTCTTTTTCAATGAAGCCCTCAGAAGCAACTCGGCACTAGAAGGACTAGCCACAGAACTGTTGGCTTTCGACGATAGGGGTTTATATGGTGTTGTCTTCGGCTGGTGATTTGGGAGTGAAATTTGGTCGGATGCTTTTGACACGGACGATGGCGCCTCAAGGGCATCCATGCTGTCGTCTTCCTCTTGCATAGAGCTATCCCCGTGAGCTGAAATTTTCTTGGCTTGAGCAGGACCATTGTCCTCAACTGCCACGGTAACATCCTTAGCTTCTCGCTCAGGGCCCTGTGGCCCTTGAGGCTTGCTGGACGATTGCGTAGTAGTAACCTTGGCTTCCTCGTCAGTTGAGTTGTAGGAAGAATCACTCGCTGTATCCGAGCCTGTTACTGTGGAGGAGTCGCTCGCGTTGTCCATGTCGCAGGGGTCGCGAGGCGAATCTTCAGAAAGGTCGAACCCGGTAAACTCCTCGCTGGAGATGGACGATAGATCGCTAGACAGGCCACCCTCGTCTATTTCCATCGGCTCAATGCTAGAAGAACTAGACAAGGTTATGTCACATGTCTCCGGATTTGCAGGTTCCTTTTCTGGCATAGGATCATCGAACATGGACAGAGGGTCGCTTGTGTCTTGATCGAGAGACGATAGGCCAGACCAAGAGTCTTCGTCACCACTGGCCTTCGGGTCATCCGAAAACTTGGAATTTTGTACAGGGGAACCAATACCATCGACTCCAGCAGCTGTCGTAGTCTTTGGACGCATCTTGAAGCAGAAGCTCTGATCCTCCTGTGTTTCGAAATTCGGTGAGAGTCCCGATGTTTCGTGGCCTTCAGGAACTATCTGCACGTTCTGAGTATTCGCGCCATGATTCCCTGAGCTACGGCGTTGGCGCGATGATGGCGGCTTGCTTGGGGTTTGTTGCTGAAGGCTGCGCTGAGACGAATTGATGCTTCCATCTGGAGCGGGTGTAAACCGTAGTTGTGATACGGGTGATACGGGTGATGATAGACTTGCGGCAGCCTGCATCGACGCGATCTTATCACGAGAAAGTTCGTCTTCTGCGTGCTTAGCATCTTCATCTTGGTCAAAAATCCTAACATCGCGGTATGGTGAGATGCGCTTGGTTGACGAGCCGAAAGTAGTAGTGGGTGGTTCGTGACCCGGGTCGACCAGTTCATCCACGTCGCTGACAGCTTGGATGTCCCGCTCCCAGCCATCGTTTTGTGATGTCGAGAAGAATCTTTCCGCGGCAATAGCTGAAGAAGGTAAGCGATCAGGCGCGCTGTTGAAAGAAGTGTTCAGCGTGTTGCCGTGCTCAACCTCGTCTGCGGTAAAGTCTGTGGGATGTGACCGCCGCGGCACTGGCGTGTTGACGGAGCCCGATTCCATGATATCTGTTCGTCGCCGCTTACTGGCCAGGTGCTTCAACCACGAGGATCCCTTCGCTTTTCTCTTTCTTTCGGAACGCAAACCCTGCGGTGTTGAGGCCCAGAGTCGTTCTTTCGCCCCCTCGGCTGGTTCCACAGTGCTCCTCCATTCCTGGACTATCGCCAGTTCGTCTTCCTCCAAGTAGAGGTGCGCTTCCGTCACAGAAGACTGCTTAAGACTCTCTGGACTTGGCAAATGACACTCTAAGCTGTCGTTTGGAACAGACTGGACGGTCTCCGGAATCGACACATTGCGCTTGATCTTTGCAGACCTTGCGAGTTTCCCGGGTGATGTTCGTATGCCTTGTGATGTACCAGCTGTGCGATACTTGGATCGCCATGGATTCACCCATCCTGAGGTCTCTGTGTCGAACGGACCTTTGAGCAACGCCGTAAGAAGGAAAGGCGTCTTTCCGTCGAGAAATCGCTGTCCCGCTGCTTCGTATCGTAATTTCCGCGATATTGGGTTATCATAATCTTCGTCATCTGATCCTTCATACAAGACATCTTCAGGTCGACATGTCGCTTCGCAGTAAATCGTATCCTCCCCCCAGTCCAAGCCTAGCTCATCCGCCGATGGGTCGACGCGCTGCATGATGTTGGCGTCGGAGGGTATTGCCCTCTAAATCAAAGGTAGTCGTCTTGAATAGTGGCATACATGAACTAATCGTCTTCCTTGTGAGTCGCAAATGTCGCTGTGTCGCTTAATCGCCCGCATTTGTGTCGTCACCTGCGCGCTGCACCGTCTTTCTTGCCCGCGGCTGAAATTCACGGCATCTCCAGGGGAGACGCGCCCCCCGCGTTGCTCACGTGAGAGCGCGTAAAGTGGTTTTTAGGGGAAGTACCGGGTCAACTTGATGGTAGCTGAAATGACTTGGACGGAATCTAGGATGAAGGAATTGCGATCTGAAGACTCTGGAAAGCGGTTTTGTGGTTTCTGCGCTTCGTTTGCTCAACCACAGTGCATCATCGATAAGAGAACAAAGGAAACGTGATTCTGCACGTGATCTCAAAAAGCTTCGCTCACCGTTGACACGGCAACCACTATCCACCCCAATCACACCCTGGTCTTGTTTAGTTATTATTCTGGACATCTAGGTAGTAGGGCAAGGATACGCGCAACATCGTCTCGCGATCTCGACTCCCACATGGTTCTCTTTGTTTGATATTTTGTTGACACCGCATCCCTACCTCTCTAATCACCTACCATTCGCTCCTGTTTTAATACATCTTCATTTCACTAGAAGGCCACTTCTCTCGCCCATCTGAGCGCACACCCATCGCGCGCATAAACAACATTGCACCTTTGCGACCCCGCAGTCAATCGCATTGCACTTGTTTACTTTATGGAGTCGCATTGACACTTATTGTTCCGGATTTCTCTTTTCAAGCGTCGCCATGGAGCACGCTTGGTTGGACTCCTTGTCAGAGGACTGGGTCTCTCAGCCCGGATCCGACGCATCAGTTGTCCAACTTCCTCCTTTGAAAAACAACGAAGACTCCAAGACGAAGCCAAGAGACACCCCGAGTCGGATACCGCGTAGAGCGATCGGCCCGCGACCTCAATTCGCAAATACCCACGATTCTAGCGTCAATGTCCTCAGTGAACGAAGCGCGAATGATATCAACATCTCGAGCCAACGCATCACCAAGCCGTCGCAAGATCTGAGACATGAACGTGGAACATATGCCAGTAGATCTGTCTCTGCATCCACAACCGCCTCGGTCGTCCACAACACTGTACAATGCAAATCGTCACCCGGAAAGTCACAGGATACACCAGAGTGGAAACGCCGTCTAGTGTACGGGGACATCCAGTACGGAGAACAGCGCGACTTGTTCTGCTCAGCTGCGGCTGGTCTTCAGGACATGTTCAAACCACCTACACCCTCCGCAGACGACGCAGACGATGAGGGCCGTCAGGAATCCTCAACCATGCCGTCCAGCCCCCCTTCCTACCCCCAGCGCATTGCAAGCAACGATATCAACTCCGGACTGGACGCACTGGATGAGGTGGATGAACTTGAGGATGATGAACCACTATACCCTAACGATGTCACACCAAGCCCGAGCCCCCGGAGGGCAAAGAGAGAGATCAAGTACAAACTCAACTTGGAAGATTCCATGGCTTTGAGTCAACCTAGTCCCGGAGATAACGAGACGCCTTCAAGGCAGCGAGACGAGATTTACCGAGACGAAAGCTGTTTGAGCGCTCCTCCTGATGCGGACGGCAGCGTTCGGAAAATTAGCGGTCACAGCGTCATTCGCCACGAGGACTTCAGCCCGATTCTCATCGGAAAGCAAAGCGACAAGGATGGCAATCTGGATTTCGCGCCAATCGAACTACCAGTGGACAAATTGAAGTCGAAACTGGAGGCCTTGCGCATCAATCAGTTGCTACTTGATCCTAATGTTGATATACAAACAGGATTTGATGAACCAAGCCAGGATGGTTCTTGCAATGCCGAGAACACCGAGGACTACGCATGCAGGGGAGGATTTCTGAACCTTCAAAGAGGAGGTCGATCCGGAGAAGGTTCTTTTCGCTACCGAGACCTGAGCCCTGGTCTGGGGGTTGATACGAGTGGAATGCTTCCCGAGGAGTCCCTACAGGCGAGCACACCCAAACAGTTCCCTTCCGTCCGGACAGGAATTACCAATCCTTACCAAACCGACTACTTTAATCTGAGCCCTTCCATGCCTCGAGCTCCCTTCCCAAGCCCCGACAAGAAGGAGATCGCTGCAAGACGAAGTGCACCATCAGGCGGAAGCCCCCTGAAGCTCTTCGGGCCCTACGACACCTTTACCAACCAAACACTCCTCCGACGGATTAGCCAATTCGAAGAGGGAATGTCCGGCAGTCCTTCCCGTCAGTCTCTCGAGTCACCAACCCACCACGGCCAATCAAGCTCTCCCGCCAACGAGCGTTCCGCAGCAGCCTCTTGTTCTGCTGTACCCCCACCAGCCCCGAAATCCTCTGATACAAGGTCTGTTAGTCAATTCGGCGCTGGAGATCTCGAAGGATATGAGTTTAGCGAGGAGATTTCTTACGCGCCACAAGAAGACGCTTCCTACTCGGATAAGGAGAACGCCGCTCCTCAGCCACTGTCTTCTCACCCCGCTGAGCCGCTTTTCCAACGTCCAGAGCGAGTATCATCTCCCGCCGAAGAATCAGAACTGCTTGTGCGCAGGCGACGGAACAAATCCATGTCTTCTTCTAGCAGTAAACACCACAGAACATTTTCTAGCTCCAGCCAGATACGCAAGTCTCTGAGCCTGGCAAAGGGGGCCCCAGACAATGCCGACACTCCCAAGCGTGACTCAGGTTCGGAGGGCAAGAGGCCGCGGACATCACCATCGAAAGATCCCACCCCGAAGCGTCGGCGCACGCTCCATCGATCTGACATCGCCTTTGGCCGTGAGGACTGGCTGGATGGTGTAGAATCTGCGCATCGCGACATGCAATCGGCCATGGGAAAGAAGCGCAAGGATGCTCGACCTGGTGACTTCCAACTCGCGAACCCTAGCGTTCTGGCGATGAGAACTATCCTCCGCCCACGCAGTCCTACACCGAGTCGTGGGTCATCACAACGTAGCGAGCGGAACCCATCAACAGATTCAGATGACGAGTTTATCCGTCAGTTGCCAAAGAAGTCGCCGGTTCGAGCCCTTCAGGATGAGAGCATAGCCCTCTCGAGTGATGTCCCCGGCGAGACGAACCGCAAGCCGTCCATTAGGACTCAGGACTTTGTTGACCAGGCCGCCCAGATCATGGCGATGATCCGCAACCAAGTAAGGCCGCCAGGGCTGTCGAGCGTGGAAGAATCAGAAGCCGAGCATGGCACACCTTCCGCCGAGGACTCCGACGACTCTTATCAAGAGTCGACGAAGGAGCCCTTGTCCCGGCCTCCTAGCCGTGAAGGAAGACCGATGTCTAGACTTCCTCATCGACAAGAGGACCCCGAGCTCATCAACAGATTGAAAAAGTACCAGGAACTAAGTGACATGGGCGATATCATCTCTTTGTCCATGCGATCTATAGGTCTCGCACAGGATGCATTCCGGGAAGCCCAGGAGATTAAGCGCCAGGTCGATGAGAATTCGCGCAGCCGATCAGATATACCTTATACCACTGACGATGAAGTGATCAGTGATCCGCCCAACATTCGACTATCAACAAATCCTGCTCATAATGGCTGGCCTGCAAGCCCGGCACGAGAGTACCATTCCCATTCTTCAGGGGCCTCCACAAATAGGACTTTTCCGACAGGGTCATCTCGTGGCTCTGATACACGCAGGACCATCATGCCGGAAAGTGTGTCACATCTCATCCCAGATCGAGTTGGCGGCATGTATCTCGACAAGCAGAATAACATCTGGGTTAAGAAGAAGGAAACGCCCACTCGCCAAACGATGAACGTCCTCCCTTCGGACAGCGAGGACGACCCGTTCGCGAGCATTCCAGATCTCTCCGTTGATTTGACTAGGGAAATGCAAAACCTCCTGCTAACCACCGCGAAGAAGGCCAATGCAGCAGGCAGCCCGAGCCAAGCGAGGTCTCCCACCAGCCCTTCCAGACCTCCACGACCTCAATCCAGTAGAGGCTACATGACCTTATCTCCCAATGGACAACTGAGCCCCGACATGGCCAGTCTCGCTCGAGAGGAATTTGAGAAACTCGATGCGCGAGTGATGGAGGATTCAGAATTGGATCTGGACAGGTCTCTTGAAAGCGAAGGCGACGTTCATGACGACAGAGCTAGCAATACACCCTCGACGACTACAAAGAGGCGCAACCTCACCATAACGTTCTCCTCTCCAGTGGCCTCCATCATCCAAGACGTGATGGCAGAAGACTTGGACAATCTAGAGGACGATCCAGAGGTCCCTGATGGACACCTCAACACCAGATCATCCCCCAAGAAATCACCAGGCTACCCCAGTATTGGAAAATCGGCGCTGAAGAACGGTGGCCAAGGGTCGGTCCGCAGCAACCGAGTTGCCTCACGCAGTGCTGCTTCTAGTGGTCCAGCATTCATCCCCCGACCTGTTTCACGTATCGACGAGCAGGATGAGGATAGTACTATTGAGATTCCGATCGAAGATCAACGACAAGTCAGCATCATTGGAGAAACCAGCGTCGTCAATCATAAGACACCTGATCGTCGTCGAGCCAGCCTCAGCTTCATCGTCAACCAAACGCCGTCTAACAACAATTGGCTGTCGGTGCCTGCGGATGATAGTGCTGTAATTGGGCAGAATGTTGGAAAGCTATCGCTCAGTCCTTTGTCGGAGTTTACCCTTAACAACTCAGACCAGTCATTCGGCTTCGAGGTCAGCTATGTTATGGGACGTCGACACATGGCTACAGGCGGTGGCTCTAAGAAGGTCATGTCCATGACAATACGAGAACTTGTGGACAAGCTTAGCGAGGTTGAGCCGTTTGAGCCTTACTGGGAGGATATAACAGATCTCGACCTGCACGAGAAACGGCTGGGAAGCCTACACATGCTGGACCAATTCTGCAGCAAGCTGGTGACCTTGGATGCATCCAAGAACGCGCTGGGACACCTGGATGGCGTACCGCCCAGCGTGCGGCAGCTGAAGGTGTCGCAGAACTTGCTCACCGAGCTGACGTCATGGGATCACTTGATGAACCTTCAGTATGTGGATATCTCCGGGAACGACATCAAGAGCCTGTCGGCACTCAAGGAGCTGGTGCATTTGCGAAGCATCAAGGCGGATAACAACCAACTGACGAGCCTCGATGGTCTTGATACCCATGACGGACTTCTCTCTCTCCGAGCTCGGGACAACCTGATCGAGGAACTCGACTTTGCGAGAATCAAGGTGGAGCGCCTCACTGAACTTGACTTGGGCGGTAATCAAATCTCGTCAGTTCGGAACCTGGAACTTGCACCGGCGCTGGCGCGGCTCAAGCTTTCTAAGAACAGACTTGAAAGCTTCACGGTAGCCTCGAGTATCAAGGCGCTTCGTCAGCTGGACCTCAGTGACAACCGAATTACTTGCCTGGATATTAGCCATATGCCCAACCTGCACTCGTTGCATGTTGATCGCAACCGCATCATTGAGTTGACGGGCTTCAGCCGAGCTCGACGGCTGGACAACCTTAGTCTCAGGGAGCAACAGAGTAAACAACCACTCAGCCTCAAATTTTTGTCAGCTGCGTATGAGATTCGCAAGCTCTTCCTCTCCGGGAACTACTTGGGCACGTTTGAACCGACAGTCGATTTCCTCAACCTCCAGCTTCTTGAGCTCGCAAACTGCGGCATCCAATCGTTGCCGGATAACCTGGGCCAGCTCATGCCTAATCTCCGGACGTTGAACATTAACTTCAACGCGATCCGCGACCTGGAGCCGCTCCGATTCATCCCACGGTTGAAGAAGCTCTTGGTGGTTGGCAACCGACTTGCCGACTCGACCTCGGTGACGGAACTGCTTATCGAATTTCCCCATCTCACGCAGCTTGACTTGAGGGATAATCCGGTTACCATTGGCTTCTACCCATCGATGCAGGTGATGGTTCCGATGGACCGCGGCGGATTCATTGACCCGTTTGTGCTTCCTGATGCCGACGTTGAGCGGGATGAGCTATTTGCTAGCCGACTGGACGAGCTGACCAAGCTACGGCGACGGTTACATCAAATTGTGTATGTGGCGAGCTGCAAGAGGCTAAGAAAGCTGGATGGACTTGCCATGTACCGAGAGACAGTCCTCGCCAAGGATACCGTGTTTCAAGCGCTGGTGGCCGAGGGTCTGTTGCCAGACGAGACACTTGTAGGTGATGAGCCCTCACCATGCAAGGATGCAACGCTGGAACCTGAGACGAATCATGGGACGGACACGTTGAGGAGCAGCCGGTGGAACGCGGAAGACAGCTTTGCGTGAGCAAGCAGTGAAATTTACAAATGCGCATGTGAGGCAGGGGAACAGCATTGAGGGAGGTGTCTTGAATTATGCATATTTGAGGCGTTTGTGGAATGTCTTTTGTGTTTCTTTGATACATGATGGAAGGGAGCGAGCGGCAAGGGCCAGTAAGGGTGGAACAGGACATGACATTGCCAGGATGGCTTTGGCAGGAGTAAATGGTTTGATTATTACGAGTAATTACCTATGCATACCTGAGCTGTATGAATACAGGATATGAGATGCCATTCAGAGCAGTCGTCGGTCGTGATGCGCATTAATTACAAGACGCATTGACAAGGGAGGCCTTGGCCCGGCTCTGTTATGCGGATGATTGCCGGGACTGTCGCATTCAAGGGTACCTCGTGCAAGCGCCGTTTCTGGCTGCAAGATGAAGTCACGCTGATCATGCTGCAGCCGCATCGACGTCAGAGCTACGCGTCGATCCGCATGAGGCGGTTCAATTTTCTGTTGATGCTTTTTCATGCGAGCGTCAATCAAAGTAGAAGATACTGCCTACACGAAGAAGTGCCGCATGACAGAAAGAAGAAGAAGGCTTCTACGAGAAAAACCATTCATGGTCTTGCGATTCTGAGTGAGACTTGAAGAAAGATACCCAAAGCATCATCCTGGTTCTGGCCGGGGGTTGGGGTGTTTAAGACAAAGAAACTCGAAACCCTATGAAGGGGGAATTCACGGTCTGTTGGCCAGGGGGTAGCCGAGGGGTTTTAAGATGAATTTACCAGAATATTTACTTCGGTAACAAGTGTCCAATTTTGGAAATGAGTTCTCGGCAATAGTTGACAATAGTTGTTCGGTGCCTTTCCAAAGAAGACTCAAGCTTTTTAGGGCCTCCGTTGGGCATGTTCCAAAGAACCCAACCGTGGAGCCGGCGCCAGGCGGACGGTAATAGTTCAGGGCGGGCAATTTCATCCTGGTCGCTAATCGGCTGTTGGTGCGGGCCAACGCATGCCCCAAAGGGCCAAAAAAACAAACAAAACTGCCCTGGAAGCCAATCATTTGGTGGAGGAGACGAGTATCGATGACTGACTCTTGCTTCATCTTGGGTTAATTTCACGACCTTGACACGACGGCAGCAATCAGCGCAACATTAGGGGATTTGCTCCTGCTTTCTTCGTGGCGACTCGTTCTCTTTCTAGTCACTTGCTGAAACTGGAACCCCTTTCGCCTCTCTTCATCCGCTTCTATTAGACAGTTTTATCAGCGAATCGTGATCTGATACTGCCACTGAGAAAGATACATTCGGCACATGGAAAGTACGTACATGCCCCTCGGCTGGGAGCTCTCCCTCCGATCGCACACCCTCTGATTGTCTTGTCGCTCCTCGCTTCCTCTCTTTCCATTTTCCCCTTCAACTTTTTTAACAACTCTACTTTTCACAGCTTGATTCGATCGCTATACTCCATATCGGCTCAACATCACAGCTTAACCTCGCCTCACGGCCAACGGCTTAGCTATGGTGACGGCCATGGAAGCGGTCGACTCATCGTCATCGCCCCTCCAGCGGTCCGTCTCCCAGCATAGTAGCGCCTCTCTCGCCTCCCACCGCAGCTCTCGCAGCAACCGAAGTGCCACCGTTCGAGGTCCTCGCGGCCGCAAGCGTCCCAGCCAACCTGGTAGCTCTGCTAGTAGTATTGCTGCCAGCGACAAGTCCCTCACGAGCTTCCCCAGCTTCGACCCAGAGAGCGCAGACAACGACCATTTCGGTGACCCCAACTGGAACAAGCCGTCTGCCCAAGCGCCCGCCGCCGATGACACGCCCGTTGCCCCGAGAGCCGTGCCCAACGCTGGCCGCAGCTCCATTGTCGACAACTTGACGGGAGAGTCCAGTGTGAGGAGTGCCTTGTTCGAGGATGTACCACTGATGCGTAAGGTGCCTGGTTCCCTCCACCAGGCCGATGACGACCACATCCAGCGCTTGATCTCCAGACACGGCGCCATTGGCCTAATAAGACAGATATCAGAGGACCTTGCCCAACGAGATGCCCAGATTGCCACCATGCGCCGACGCGCCGACGAACGGGAGCGTGCTCTGCGCAAGATCATTAGAGAATGCGGGTTGTCTAACTTAGATCTCGAAACCCGGCTACGGAGTGTCGAAGCCGAGCTGCGCGCAAACGGCAAGGGCCTTCGGAGAGAAGATAGCGGCTTAAGTGACCTCATGAGCGATGCGATGCAAGATACCGTCGTCGCCACTGCCTTAGGCGAGACGGGTGCTAAAAGCTCCACCATCCGGGCGAGCAGCCAGTCTGTCAGCAGTAATACCGATGGCGCAAAAGGCACACTGAGGGGATGGAAGGATTATCTCTGGGGCGCAGGAACCGCGAAGAGGGCGAGTCGGACCAACAGTGTAAACAGCGAGGGAGTCAACCCGGCAACTGTGATACGATCACACTCTAGCATGGACCGACGACCAACATTGCAGGATGACCTCTTCAAACCCCCCGAGACGCAATCTGTACGAAGCCCTAGCCGGGCGTCGAGCATCCAATCTGGAACTCCCAGCGAGCGCAAAGCATCGTCGTCGTTGGCGAGCATGGCATTGCGGTTGGTAGCTGGCGGAGCCATCAGCACCCGCGAATCCGAGTCTCGAGGTCGAGCTGTGAGCACCTCCACTAAGACTGAGTCTCTCAGAGCTGCATCCACCACGAGCAACCGGACAGGCCAGACTCGAGCGGTATCGGTTGCTGGCGGTCCAAAGGCTTTAATGGCTATGCGCAGACCGACACCTGCACCATCTGCCCAGGGGGCGGGAAGAACGCAGGCACAGGATGGATGGGATATCATGCGAGGGAGCCCCCCGGCTAATCTTTCTTCGAGGCAAGAGAGCTATGGCCCCGTTGAGTTGGATGCTATTCGATCTCCAGAGTCGCAGCCACCGACCCTTACACACATCTACAACAACTTCCCCAACAGCGAATACTTGACCGATCGTTTTGGCTTCATCTACGACCAGCGGCGCAAGAAACGACAGCGAGAGGCGGCACAGACGGCGCGGCACGTCCGCAAGGGCAGCCGCACCGAGATGCTAGCCAACGGCCGCACTGCCGTCTCTCCCAGCCCTTTGGAGGACGTTCCCAGCCCGAAGTGGAGTGTGTCAAGCGAGGGACGTCCAGAAAGCCCGAATAGCCTGGAGGAACGGAGCGTAGAGGAGGGCAAGACCAAGAGGTGGACGGATTATCTGAAGATTGCGACGTTTCCCACAGAGCTGCTGAGCCACACCCCGAGCATCGCGATACCATCGCTGGAGGTATTGGAGGGGGCCCAGACGCCTGAGCCCGAGCTGCAACCTACCGAACCAACAAAGCCGTCTATCGTTTCGACCGACTCTGGCCTCATCCCATCAGCCAGCACGACGACAGCCGTCGACAGCGAGACGTCACAGATGTCACAGCCCGAGTCGTTAGCTGCCCTCGCCAAGGACGATAACGAACCCGTCAAGCTTCTCCTACAGCAACTTAGCGATGTGCATGACTCACTCCAGCGCGAAAAGACGGTGCGATGGAACGACTTTCTCCGAAAAGTGCGCGCCGAGCGTCGACGTGAGGGTGAAGCTGCCATTGCCGCCGCCAGATCAGCTGCTGAAGCCCGATACGAGCAGCCTGTGATGATTCTGCCCGAGACGCGCGTTGCTGACGGCGAAATGATTGGTGTCTCGGGACTAGGCAACAAGGGCAAGGTTGGACGGGCCAAGTGGAATGAGTTCAAGAACCTGGTGCTGGGTGGTATTCCCGTTGCCCACCGCGCCAAGGTATGGTCGGAGTGCTCGGGGGCGACGGCTCTTCGCGTTCCTGGCTACTATGAAGACTTAGTGACCCAGAGCGGCGAGGATGATGATTTGGTCGTCGTCAGCCAGATCAAGATGGACATCAACCGAACGTTGACAGACAACATCTTCTTCCGCAAGGGCCCCGGCGTGAAGAAACTCAACGACGTGCTGCTGGCGTACGCGAGGCGTAACAAGGATGTCGGATATTGCCAGGGCATGAATCTCATTGCCGCCAACTTGCTGCTCATGATGCCATCTGCTGAGGATGCCTTCTGGATTCTTACGTCGATCATTGAGAACATTCTGCCACATGGATACTACGATCACTCCCTGCTGGCTTCGCGTGCCGACCAACAGGTGCTGCGACAGTACGTTTCGACAGTTCTGCCCAAGCTCTCTGCGCATCTCGACTCGCTGTTCATTGAGCTGGAGGCATTGACATTCCAGTGGTTCCTCTCCGTGTTTACAGACTGCCTGAGCGCTGAGGCTCTATTCCGCGTGTGGGATGTGGTGCTGTGCACCAACGACGGCAGCACGTTCCTCTTCCAGGTAGCCCTGGCGCTGCTCAAGCTCAATGAGGGAAACCTGCTGCAGTGCAGCACGCCCGCCGGAGTGTACACGTATATCAGCCACCAGATGACGGAGCACGCCATCAGCATCGACGGCTTGATCCAGGCGAGCGAAGCGCTGCGAAAGGTAGTGCGGCGGGAAGATGTAGAGCAACGAAGGGAGAAGGCGATCCGGGCAGAGAAGGATATGCTGGCGGCGCGAGACGGAGACTCAGCTAGAAGCAAGCCCAGCACAGCATCAGCCGGGGAGACTGGGAGTGAGATGGCCGTGGAAACTCAGCTCAGTGAAGAACAGACTTGAAGCGCGTTTGAAAAAAGGGAGAAGAGAAAGCGAGAGGCTGGACACGTTGGATTGGATCAGGACAGGTTTTGGAGTTTGCGTCTCAGAGGCCCATGATACCCACCCGGTGGACGAGCTGCGACACATGCACGCACAACTCGCCAAGGGAGTTCAAGCATTGCGGCGTTTACATATTATTTCTGAATTGAATTTTGGTATGGCAGGCTTTGGGGTTTAGCCTGGCTTGAATAAAAGCGGTGTATTTTGTTGAGCGGACATGGACGAAAGTATACAGCGGAGGGACTATGTTTAGAGCAGAGGAACAATAACATGACCCACTCCATGTATGGTACATGATCTCCATGTATGGTACATGATCTCCATGTATGGTACATGATCTCCATGTATGGTACATGATCTCCATGTATGGTACATGATCTCCATGTATGGTACATGATCTCCATGTATGGTACATGATGAGTGTCATCTACAACTTGGCCTTGGCCTCCTCCTTGAGCCACTGCTCATACCAAACCTTTCCAAACTCCTTTCTCTCCTCCTCCCTGGCCTGCGTCTCATCAAACCTCTTCTCGTGCATATCCATGCCCGGGCTCTTGAGAAAGTCAACCAAACCGGCATACATCTCACTCTTGAGCACACCGTAAACGCCCGTCTTACACTTGGCCACCAGGTCCTTCTCCTGCACAAACTTCAACAGATCCTCCAGGCTCTGCGCCACGCCGTCGGCCAAGCCAGTAGCGACGGCTTCCTCAGCGGAGAAGCGCTTTGCCTCGAGGACGAGGCTGCGGTAGACGGCGTGGGAGAACTTGGCGCGGAAGAGAGCGGACATGGCGGGCTTGAGCGGCGCGCCGAAGAGAAGCTCGTTGAGGCAGAGAAAGCCGCGCGGGGACGGCGCCAGGCGGTAGTCCTGCGCGGTTGCGAGCATGAGGCCGCCGGCGAAGGTGTGGCCGTTGAGGAGAGCCACCGTGGGCATGGGATACCTGCTCCAGTGAGTCCAAAGCCTCGAGCGCAAGGGGACGCGAGAAATTACGTCAAAAAGCGCGCCCAGACGCTGTACAGCAGAGGCCAGAAGCCCTCGGTAGCAACAGCGTGCTCCAGGTCAAGCCCGTTGCTGTAGAACTTGGGGATGCCGGATGTAGTCGCCACAACGCCGTGCGGGTAGCCAAACTCGATGATGTCAAGGGCGCTCAGGAAGGCCTTGAGGACGGGCGCCGTGAGGCGGTTGTCGGGCGGCGATGTGAGGGTGAGGAGGTAGACCCTTGGCGCGGGCTCGGTGCACGCGAGGGCGCCGCCTGGGTGGGCGCCGCAGGGGGCGATGGGGAGGGTGAAGAGGGACGACATTGGAGGTGAGATGTTGGTGAGAAGAGCTGGTGAGTGGTATGAGACTGGCGTAGTTGAGGTGCGGCTCAAGCAAAGCACCTCGGCTCGTGGATGAACAGGCCGAGTCGGGCAAGACTGAGAATTGGATCTCGGTTCTCAGCCGCGATCATGTGCTAGATTCAACGTCGGCCTAAATATGCGTGATATGTATCATGATCTTGCTTGCCGTGGGCTATTGAGCTCCCTATTTCTCCCACTCGGATGATGAGAGCTGATAGCCACTTTTGCATGTGAACAGCTGACGTACCGCTCATGATGAACACGGCCCACTTCCCATGACGGGTACATACGTACCCCATTTAGGGCTGTCCAATCACGGCATCCTTTTCACATACCCCACGCGAAAGAGCTCGAGCTCCTGAAAGCGTGTCCCCCCCACCAAAACCAAACATCCTCCAGCAAGAGGTAAAGATGGCTCGAGACGACAAGGCCAAAGGCTCCATCGTCTTCTTCCACCCCGATCTCGGCATCGGCGGCGCCGAGCGGCTTGTCGTGGACGCTGCGGTCGGGCTTCAAGAGCGCGGCCATCGCGTCGTCATCTTCACCAACCACTGCGACCCCAAGCACTGCTTCGACGAGTGTCGCGATGGTACCCCCGCCCTCCGCGCAGCGCATGCTCGAGGCTGACAGCTCCAGGAACCCTCGACGTCCGCGTCCGCGGCCACTGGCTCGTCCCCATGTCCATCCTCTCGCGCCTCACGATCCTCTGCGCAATCCTCCGCCACGTGCACCTCCTCGCCCACATCGCCCTGGCCGGCGAGCTCCAGGCCCTGCGCCCCCGGGCCTTCATCGTCGACCAGCTCTCCGCCGGCCTGCCGCTGCTGCGCTACCTCGCGCCCGCCAGCCCCATCCTCTTCTACTGCCACTTCCCGGACCTGCTGCTCGCGCAGGGCCGCGGGTCGGCGCTCAAGAGGCTGTACCGCAGGCCGTTTGACTGGCTGGAGGAGTGGACCATGGGATTTGCCAGCGCGGTGGCGGTGAACTCGGGGTTTACGAAGGGCGTGGTTGAGAGGACGTGGCCGCAGCTGAGGACGCGGGTTGGCACCAAGGTGGTGTATCCCTGTGTGGACACCGAGGCGAAGGAGAAGGAAGATGCCGGTGAGGACGGAGACGTCGTGTTCAAGGGCGAGAAGATCATCCTGAGCATCAACCGCTTCGAGAGGAAGAAGGACATTGGCCTCGCTATCAAGGCCTTTGCCGCCATTCCTGAAGCCGAGCGCAGAGGCTGCCGGCTCATCCTCGCAGGTACACCCTCTCGCCAGTCTCCTCGGTCCATCTGCTCAATGCTAACGCACAATCTTCCAGGCGGCTATGATCCCCGCGTCTCCGAAAACGTCCAATACCACGCCGAGCTCGAAGCCCTTGCCTCCTCCCACTCCCTCGACCACCTCACGACCAAGACCCTCATAACCGCCCTCTCCGCGCCCGCCACCATCCCCGTCCTCTTCCTCCTCTCCATCCCAAACTCCCTCAAGGCCGCCCTCCTCCGCTCCGCGCGCATCCTCCTCTACACCCCCGCCAACGAGCACTTTGGCATCGTGCCCCTCGAGGCCATGCTGTCCCGCACACCCGTCCTGGCAGCCGACTCGGGCGGCCCCGTGGAGACCATCGTCGATGGGCAGACGGGGTGGCTGCGGTCGCCCGAGGATGTGAATGCCTGGGCCCGGGCTGTGCGCAATGCGTTGGGAATGAGCGACGAGGACGTGCGAAGCATGGGTGAGAGGGGCGCGGCGAGGGTCAAGGAGTTGTTTGGGCGGGAGCAGATGTCGCAGCGCCTCGAGGAGATTGTGGATGACATCGTCGCCAAGAAATCCCCGGTATCTGCTACACGGACCGTCATCAATGCCGCTGGAGTTTTGCTCGTCTGTGTTTCAGGTCTTGTTGCTTCGGGGGTGTTTGCCCGGACAGGAAGCCAGGCTTGATCGTCATGAACAGTGACGGTTGTCTGAGTTGTTGGGGTGCTTATAAGATCGAGAGTGGAATTGTAAATAGGGGGGTATAGATGGATAGGCATGGTATACCGAGTGCTCAATCAAAACTTCACAAAGGAGCATAAAAAATCCCAGGTTTGACAGTCTCAACTCGCTGTCGCTTATCATTCATCCGGTAGTGATACCTTCTCACTCCTATCCCATCCGTTACACAAAAGAACAACAAGCCAAGAGTAAAAATACGCGCTACTCCTCCCAATCCTATGCATATGCACCCAAGCTCCCTTCGCCAGTCTCGTGAGACAGGCTACTCCAAAGCCACGACGAATAGCCCAGCAAAGATATGCTAAGAATCATTCTTTGTAATCCGATATATGAAACATCCGTCCATGCACGTGGGACTTTCCTCCGGTGGCACGGGCATGTTGAGCGCGGGCCTTTCGTTGAACACATCGTCATCCGTCCATCCTTTGCTCATCTCCGTCATTGAACCCATCCCATAGCCCATCATTATCTCATCCCTCGTCCTTCATCCATGCATTGTTGTCTTCTATCCCGCCGGGAGACTTCACCAGTCCCAGTGCAACAAGGGTAAGTAATATGTTAAGAGCAACTGAACCCCCAATGATTGGTAAAAAATAGGAATGCAGCAAATCCCTCTACGAAAGAAAGGAAAAGAAAAAAACCATGGTCTAATAACAAGACAACACCTGATGCAGTCACAGGCCTTGTGTATATGTTGGCCGAATGCTTCGAAATATCTCTCCAAAAAGAAGGATAAGGCCTTGGATGCAACTCAACCCATAAGAAAAATATCTCCCAACGCTCATCTGACGTCTGACAAAAGTATGTGATAAAGAAGAAAAACTCGGCAAATCTCGTCACAGGGTGGGGAAGGGTATCATGATTCATAGTGCGACATCCCCTCGTCGCCATGAAAAGAGGTCGGAATCTTCTTGGCCGTCTCGGTGCTCGCAATGCTGATGTTGGTATCTCGCCTCCGAGGGTATCTCGTCGGGGGCCGTGGAACGCCTGGTGCAGGCTGCGCTGGCTTCTTCTTCGTCTTCGCCATCAACAGTATTCCGTCATCGCTGCCATCCTCGTCAAAGTCATCCTCCACCGGCCGCGCCACAGGAGTGCTCGTCACCGAATCTCGAGCGCCCCCCTCCAGATGAACAGTAAGTGGGCCGCTTTCCATGGCAGGAGGGTTACCAAACACCTGGTCGATGGGAAAGCCAGCGGCGGGCTCCTTGTTAAGGGCTGGTGGTGTGAGGCTGTCGGTAGTCTCAAGCAGGTTTGGATGAGCGCTTACAATGCCTGGTTTGCAGAGGAGTTCGGCTTCCATATCAGCAGACACAGAGCTGGCACCGCTCAGCAAGGCTGGCAAGGAGGGGTCGGACCGGAACGCCAACATCCTCTCCGATGTGCTAGCGGTCGACGGTATCGCTGAAACCGGGCTGGTGACCTCGCTTGGGCTGGTCGAGGGTGTGCCAAGGGCCTCCATCGAGTCTACACTAGACGACTTGGTAGTGGGCATCGTGTCTGCGCGAGGCACATGTTGACTTCGAACCCATTCCTCCTGGATTGGCGAGGGTGGGCACGAAAAGCTGACTGGGTCAGCCTTCGGACGCTCAACACGTCGCATGCAAAGCTCTTCGGAGTGGCGCGGGGGCGATGACACGGTAATGGGAGCACTGTCGACTCTTTGGACAGGCTGGAGCCGCATCTTGGCGAAGGGGCGCGAGTCACCCTGAAAATTAGGCTCGTATTGAGGCTGGCTATGCTGATAGCCAGCCGCTGCTGCGAGCGACGAGGAAAGCAGCGATGCTTCAAGACGCTTGTTCTGCGCGTCCTTGCCTAGGTCAACGGACCGAACCGGCCGCCCATGACGAGACGGCTTGTGAACGCTGCCCGGGGCAACTGCGGTGCTCACACCCACCTTGGCTTCGGCGCGCTTGTCGGTGCTGGTGAATAATCCACGATCGACCGACCGTGATCGGGAGCCTTCGTCGGCTGAATCCATATCACGAGTCTTACGGATCGTCTCGGCTCCAGAGTCGTCCTGCCCATCAGCCTGGCAAGAAAAGCTAGGGGTGGTAGGCGTGGTCTGTGAGATGGGCAATGCGTGGCCGAAATGAAGAAAGTGGTGAGTAGACTTTCCGTGTCCGTGACTATGCGTATGGCGATGGAAGGGCCATAGCGATGCTGCCGAGGTAGATTTCTCAGGTTCACGAGGCGACTCGCTTTCGCTGTGGGCGTGGGCATGACCTCGAGGCAGATCGGTCGAAGGAAGTACTGTGGCCAAGGGATCATAGACGACAGATTCAGGCTGCGGGCTAGCCGTCTGACTGTTCGAGAGAGGATGCTCTGACGCAGCGGCAGCCTCGCGCACAGCGCTGGCAAAGTAATCGTCGGCAAAAAGGCTCTTGCGTCGGTTTTCACGATATTGCTGCTGTGGGGTCGGAGGCATGCTGTTATACATGCTCATGCTATCGCCGGCGGAGCTAGCGGCACTGCTGTTGGCTCGACGTCGCGTTTTGCTGTCACTCCGCTCCACCAGGGGGTGTATTACCTTACCCACAGCCTTCTTAACCACAGAGCGCGCCCGCTCAAGGAAGGTAAGCGGCACAACGGCAGAGGACATTTCCCTCTCGTCGACTTGAATTCGTCGGCCGGAAGAAGGGCGTGCAGGATCGGTGTCATCGAGCCAGCCGATGGGGTTTTTGATGTCCTGGACTACCCACGGGTGACGCTTGATATCTCGTAGTCGAATGCGTTTCTCGGGGTTCTTGGTCAGCATCTTACGCATGAGATCAATAAGAAGGTTGTCGACTTCCTCGTAAACCAAGTCGTTGTCGTCTCGGTAAGGATGCATGTTCTGCCGCTTGTAGAGAGATGTTGCTATGGGTGAAGTCGACGGATGCACCGGCTTGAGGCGCCGCTTAGGAATATACACCTCGTCCGTAGCAATCTTTCGGAACATCTGGAACTCATCCTCGGCAAGGAAGGGAATTCGAGCATAGACTAGGCAGTAAAGTGTCACTCCCAGGGACCATACATCGATCTGTTCCGAAACCTTGGGTTGCTCCTTGTCCAGGTCCGTGTAGCACAGCTCAGGGGCAAAAAAGGCTGGGGTGCCAACCGTTTTGGCAAGTTCGAGGTCGTCATCAAAATCCTTGGCTTCTGACTCGGAGACGGTTTCATCGAATTCGCCGGGGCGGATGGGTCGGCCAAAGTAAGAGACGCCGAAGTCAGAGATCTTGACACGATGATCCTTGCTCCACAAGAGGTTTGCCGGCTTGATATCTCGATGAACAACGCCTTGATAATGCAAATACTCCAGTCCAAGAACAGTATCTCTGAAAGTGGAACGAGCTTGGGTGAAGGTAAAGCAGGGTACGTATGAAAAATCATCGGAAAAAGGGTCGTGCTGCTGGGGGTTGAAGTCGAGAGACGACATGTGAGAGATGATGGAATCGGCCATACTGGGAGAGCGGTCACGGAAGCCTTCTTCGGCATAAGGGCCGTACATCGTTCCATCTAGGGCGACGCTTGAGGTCTGATTGGACCGAAGAGCGCCGGGAGTTTCCATATCGTCTTCCCAGGCAATAAATTCGTCAGGATCCTCCACGGCGCGTGTTGACGAAACGGCGGAGCGAGATCTCGAATGAGCTCTTGATTCGTTACGGGATGCCTGGCGGGAAATGGGTCTTGACGGCGGTCCATCACTGATTGCAAAATCCTCCCTGGATGATATGCGAGAGTGGCTACCCAGACTGCTGCTGGGTTCGTCGGCGTGGCCGTGCTCGAAGCTCCAGAAATTGCTTTGACCCTGATAGTTTAGGGCCATCTTGGCTCGCTTCATCTGCTTGATAGCATGGCGATTTTCGAGAAACTGTTCATAACGTTCCTCCTCGGGAGTTGCGGGTTCGCCTCGCATTTCGCGCTCGATGCGTCGTCGTTCAAACAGACAGATGTGAGGGAGACCCTTCTTACGCCAAACCACTTCGCCCAGCTCCACATGTTCGAGGACCATATAGATCTTCTTGAGTTCCGGGTCATCGATGACCTCAAGCAGGGCGACGACATTCGGGTGGCGAATCTTCTTGAGGATAGCAATCTCCCTCTTCGTCTTGTCTTGGGGCGACTTGGCCGTGACTTTTCCCAGGCGTCGCTTCTTAGAAAAGCGTGGAATGATCTTGATAGCCACGTTCTCGCCCGTTTCGAGGTTGCGAGCCAGCTTGACTTTGCCGTGCATGCCACGGCCAATCTCTTCGATCACTTCATATTGATTGATGAGCTTCCGGCCCGTAAGGATATCCGAATCGATGAGAGCCTTGTGTGTCCTGTGATTGGCAAATGGGTCAGTACTTGACAAATGAAAAGACCCCACGATAAGCTCCCTGGCTTGTCCCCCCGCTACGGGTGAGCAAACTCAAGCGAGAGCGGGAGGAGTGGACCGGGTATAGCTGTAAAACAAAATTCCATGGCAGTTCACGACGCTTACTCTCTAACTTTGTGCAACTGCAGTGGATGCAGCAGAGGGCTTTGGGTATAGCCAGGCGGCGTGTTGTTCTCGGATACAGAGGTGACGAGATTTTGTCGCGAGCCCGAGGGACTGAACAGGCCTGGAGAGGACATGGGAGTGCTGTGAGCAGTTCTCAACGGCATGGAAGAGGAAGATGGGAGTTGCGTGTGCAACGGTGGGCTTCCGCGGTTCGTCGTCGAGAGGGAGGCGGACGACTGTTGCTGCGACAGAGACTTGTGGTGATGGCGGTGAGCGTAGTGGTGGTGATAGTGGTGGTGGTGATGCTGTGAGGAATCCATCGTGGGCGAGTTGGAAATATCGACGTTGGTCGACTCGACATTCTGAGCGGGGCGCAGAGGGCTCGCAGAGGCGGGCCTTGAAGTCGTAAAAGTCACAACGGTTGTGACTAGGAATCTATAGTGCCATTGTTGCGTGCAAAGTGTAGCGAGGATCGAGGAAGAGGATCGGCTGGTAGGAGGAGGATGTCGGAAGTGTGAAAGAGGAGAGGAACGAGAGAGTTGATGAGAGAAGTTGAGAAGGCGACTGGGTCAAAACGGCCTAGACAAAAGAGTCGAGAGGGGAGTGGAGCAGCAAAGAGAGCGAACAGGTCGTGTGTGTTTGGGGGGTGGGTTTTTTTAGCTGGTGGGTTGGGACCCGGTCGGTGATGTATGGAGGTGGATAATGGGCGTGGATGGGCAGCGGCGGGCGGCGACGGCGTGTGCGAGCGAGCGAGAAACGGAGCGGGAGGACGAGAGGACCAGTCCTTGGGGCGGCCGGCCGACTCCGCACCACAGTAGCAGAAGCAGCGCGGCGCAGAGAGTACGGAGTAGTGAGAGTCAAGACTCAAGAGTCACAGAGATAGTGAGAAAGGCGGCCAGGGGGTGAAGATGCAACCACACCCTCCTCCCTGGACATTGACGAGTCGAGTCAAGTTCGAGTCGAGTCGAACAGAGATGCTGAGAGGATAACAGCTACGGTACTAGCGAGACGGTACCTTACAGTGCTAGGCTCCGAAATGTCAAGCACAAAATCAGCTGTCAGCGCAGGTTGCTGGTTTGTTGTGAAGGCAATAGTTACCTTTTTTCCCCTGCCGGGGACAGCACAGCCGACGAGTGAGAACGGACAATGTTGGGTGTGCTCGGTGGTGGACGGTGGACGCTACGGTAGGAGCTGGAGGTTGAAAGATGGTGGTGTGGGTAAAGAGGGAGTGAAGGCTGTGGTGTTTTGGACGGTGTGAGTGGATGATGACTCCCCTGTGAGTACTACCTACGTAGGTAGGGAGAGGGCCGGGATGATGCATGGCGCCATGGCGTTGACGCACGGACCTAGTCTCTCTGAGATCTCTCTTCGCACGGTAGAGACTTTCCATCTTGGTAGCCATCTGATGAACTGTGGCCACTGGGAGGTCTTCGTGTCGCCACTGAACTCGCAGAGCAGACCCTG
The DNA here is from genome assembly GCA_014824385.1 of Fusarium cyanostomum. Taxonomy (NCBI): domain Eukaryota; kingdom Fungi; phylum Ascomycota; class Sordariomycetes; order Hypocreales; family Nectriaceae; genus Fusarium; species Fusarium cyanostomum. The sequence goes on from JABCKW010000532.1 coordinate 56,166, forward strand.
GGCCTCAAAAGTGGCCGAGCACTGTGCTCTGCCTCTAACCTGGGCAGCTTTCAGGCGCTGATCTGCTTCTCCAGAAAGCCAGATGAGGTTACATATCTTGAAAACGACGTCTCGACTAGGTTCATCATCCGATACAATCTCTCACCGTCAGATCAATGCTTGCGAAAAGAGAGAGCTATGGGCACCAACAGCAAGCTACGGGCCAGAGAACACACAAGGGCTCGCACGAGCACTGGGCAATTCCTGGCCCTGCCGGGCGAGGTCTTGGCAACGCTCGGGCTGGGCTGGGAGAGCTTGGGCTTGGCGATGTGATTTGTAGTCTTGGAGTGTGAGTGTCACAGAGATGGGCATTGGAAAAAACAACCCGGTTTGTCCGACAACATCCCAGCCGCGTTATGACGATTCGGTGGGCGTATAAGCGGCACCCCAGATTTTAACCTCGGAGATGCTTGCTGCGGTTGAATTCAACGGGTGATGCTTGGTGTCCTTTGGGCATTCACACTTGGATGCGAGAAGTGATATCTCCAACGTGTTGTCGATAGCTGACGCAATGGAGAGAGTCAGGGAGCTTGAGCGAACCAGTGAGCGATTGCGGGTCATGGTGCGGGAAGCGGTGATGTTGTAGGCGAAGTGGAGACTCGAAATACAGTACCTACAGTACCCTGGCCTTATCGCTGCCATCTGATTCGTACTGTGACGTTGTGCCCTGCTGGATGGACCAGGGTAGTGCAGTAGGACAGACTCAAGAACTGGCTGGTCTTCGGGAGACAAAATAGCCCACCAATATCACGATGACCCTCTGGCCGTAACTCGACGGTTTTACCACTGTTATAAGACGCACTACATCTATAAGGCCTATATTAAGTTTGAGAAGTATGTTACAAGCGTTCTCTGCTAATGGGTATGTCTTCTCTGCATAGGTTTATGTAATCTTAGTGGCGAGCTAGCATAGGTATCTAGCGAGTCCCGTATTTTTGTCCCCCAGTGGCAGGCTGGGCATCTTTACTCAAAATTCACCGTGCTCATAACGTGCATCAGTGTGTACTCAGTGGAGCAGCGTTTCGCTCAAGACGGGAGGGAACCTGCCAGGCCATGAACACACGGCAATGAGTCTCCATTCAGGACGTCAAGCACCTAATCTGCCATAACAGCCGAGTGCAAGTGTTGCAATCCCCATCGTTCATGGGTCGTTGAGACAGCACAGATGGACCAATGGAAGGGCCAATAAGCCAGCGAGCAAATGATCGGTTACCATTTTCATTTTCATGTGTGTCGATTTCTCACCTCACCAGAATTGCTCCTGTTGGGGTTTGGTGGCTCGGCTATCCCCTGTCTGTCTGGCGGGTCCCATTTTGATGGGGCCGTTTTCCCCTGTCAAGCCGATAAGATTCGCGTATTTTGGACGCAAGATTTTTGCTTTTTGGACATTTGGGTCCTGGCTTAATTAGCTTTGTCTTGGAATCTGGAGCTTCGTTCCAACGTGTTGCTGAAACGGATGTTGCCCACGTCCACAAAGATTTACACTCCGATTTGGGTTCTCTGCAAGGATGCGGCTCCGGAAATCTGTTTTCGCTCTCGCTTGGGCTAGTTGGGCTTGGGTTTGTTTACCTGGTTGGCTTGGTTTGTCTTGTCAACGTTTCGTCTCAGCTTCTACCCAACATGGCTGATGCAGTCGAAGCTCGTGTTTTACTTGCTTTTTGCGTCGCGAGTTGTCGGCTTGCGCCGAAACGGGTTCTGCTCGCGTGTCTCTCGAGAGATTCTCCCGAGATCAAAACGTCCAATACTGCAGCCGTTCAATGCCTGCCACCTAACGAACCAACCTTCAGTCTTGCAATTCCAGGAACGAGCCCGCACTTTGTCAGAAACATTGTTGAATGTTGGGTAAACTGTGCATAGCGATGCCCTCTGGGCAACATTTGATTACCAATCCCTGTTTTCCTAAGATCACGATGGTGTATGCACCATGACGAGCTAGCTGGTTCGTCGGGTCGATCAATCCGGCAATTTTTAAGCCTTGCCCCTTTTTTGCTTTCTCATGTTCTGGAATCCTGACCGGGTGTTGTAGGCTTATAGCTGCTGGTCTGTCGAGTTCCTATCCTGTGATGGCTAGGTTATATTTCCATCACAATGCCTTAATAATACAATAGATGCATTGTACTCGGCATTGGCGGCTTGTTTATGCCCATCGATTTTGCTAGCTTCTGTAGCTGACTCGCCGTCATCGCCTCTCTCCTCGCAAACACGCCTACTAGCGCCTTCATCTTGTCCGCGCCTTCCTGCATCTGCATGCAGCTGCACAAGACCTGCCTCCGGTCCCCGCCGGTGCTTCCTTCGCGTTCCTTTCCATTCACCCCAGCTGCAACTTTCCCCGCCACACTAACTGGAAAGTCGCTGCTGTCCACTTTTTTTTAATATTGTCTTCCAGATTGACTGGCTCAGCCAGCTTACGACCAGCTCGATGTCTCCCCAGACTCGTCTCCAGTACGGAGTAACTAGCTTACAGTAGTATCAGCTTTATCATGATGCCGCCCAACGGCCGACAAAGCATCGTGACTTGCCTCACGAGATACCAACTACCGAGGTCGCCCAAGCTCCTTCGCCCTGGCTGCGGTCTCGCCCGACGCCGCCCAGTTATGACGAGGAGGCTAGTGATTTCACGCCTCTGTGACGAAGAGGACACAACCAACAAGCGAGACATTGATCGGGCTGGCTTGGGCGAACAGAACCAAAACCAACTGCATCGACGATGATGAACTAATTGCTAACTCCGCTTCTGACTGGGCATTGCAAATGCATCTCAAAGAACTAGACCAGAGGAGACAGGACGCTCGTGTCTCAGAACGCCAGGACCTAAGAAGCAGGATACGATGGGTTTGTTCTCTGCTGTGATCGATCTCCTTAGGGCGTTGACTTTGTGCTCCCTCTTGATTGGAATTGGCACTCACTTCAAGCCTTTGCACGAATCAAAGGTGAACGGCCTTAAGCCTCTCACTGCATCGCCAATATCTCCTCGATAACAAACCACGGTCGTACTCCGTTCAGCATGCTAATTCATGGTGCTATGAGCCGCCGCATCATCGTACAATGTCTGGCCTCACTCGACCCTTGGATCCCCAGACCGGGCAATTGTCTCAAATCTTTATCGATTGGGCAATTCCTCCCGCAAAATCAAGACAAACTGCCCCAGACGCTAAAGAACAGGAACCTGATTGCGGCAAAGTTCACAACTTGCGGCAGGGAGTTTCGTGGCTCCAGCTCTGACACCACCATCAGACGCCCATGCCCACGCCCAGCACCGGCCCGGCTCGGATAATGGGCGGAGCACCGAGCAGGCCTACTCCTGCGGGCAGACAGGCGTTGTCTGGACGAGATCATCCGTGGGGTGGAGATCGCCCAAGAGGTCCGTTCGACATCTTGACAGGGGACAGGGGAGTAGAGACAGGGGGCGGGATACGGAGCAAATTTCCTTGTTCTTGGGGTCTCATTCATCACCGTTAAACCAACAACTGTCGGCGCCCTCCATTCCGTGGCGCCGTCAACGCCGTCCGTGTAAGCCGGCTCCGGTGCTACTTGGCCGGGGCATCACCGCAGCTACAACCTTGTTGCGAAGCTTTGTGGGATGGCATGATTGCTATCGCTCATCAACAGAGATCGCAGACCACAATGGCGTTGCTCGTTGGCGCTCGCCGTGATCCCGCTATTCTCCTGTCACCATCATTGGGTGATGTATGTACTGATGATGCTGCAGGCGCCAGCTATGGTGGCTGTTGGTCTCGGTCCGTTTTGGCTTCGTCGTATCGCATTGCTTTGCATGACTCTGCAGCAAAATTCGAGATACGCTGAGATCTTCTTTACTTTACTGACGCCTTCGGTCTAAAAAAGGTAATTGGATATATGCCAATGACCCAGATTTCGACGACTCGAGCCGCGTCTAGTTATGGCGGATGACCCCAGGTTGTGGGCTCTGCATTCAGATATACGTCTCGGCAAGTACACTATCCGTAATAGTACGACAAAAATGTGTATCGACGATTGATGAGAGGCAGGCTATGGCTCGGATTCAACTTCATACAGCACTACGGCGGTCTGGTCCTCAACCTCCTTGGTTTTCAATACACTTACCGCGGTGGCTCACGATAGTATCGCCTAGTGTGCTATGGATGGTTGACAGTGGGGTGGTGATCGCTTTGACGACGGCTTGATGGAGTCGTAGCCCGCACCCCTTCATCCCTGTCTGAGCGCCCGTGCGTCCCTCGTTCCGTCCCATCAGAGCCGTTGATCGGAGGCCACGGACCAACTCTTGTTCGCTTCAGCTTGCTGATGGAGCGTCTGGCGTCGACCGGCCCGTCTTGCTACAGCGGCCTAACGATAGAAGGCGGTGATACCAAGGCTATTCGGATTGGGTGGTGAGAGAAGCACCCTTCTTCAAGCATGAGACGGAAGACGACAGCCCAGTCTGTAGCGCGGCGGTAACGCACGGCGTCGTGTCCCGCGTCCGGTTCGAGATTTGCTTGCTGTGCGATCCACTGCTGCACTACGGCCCAGCAGGCCGAACCGAGTTCCTGCGTCCAACGTGGCGGCTGCTCACTGATCTAAGCCTGCCCATCGAAGAACCAGCACAGAGCCGGCAGGCGAATGATCCAGGTCCAAGTCGAGACCGACCCACATGGCAGCATGGCAGGGGTGTAAAGATGGGCTGAGTAGGGATCTCACGCCTCACTCTTCGAATGTTGCTTTTATCTGCGCACCTCCGACGCCGATCGAGTCTGCCGACACGGCATAAAGAACAAGCGATCGCGAGCCAACAGGTTCTAGCATGCAAGAGCTTGCCCAGACGCAATCCTCAGGGGGCCTCAAAAATCTTGGACCCTGTCATGAGAATGAATGCAGGTGATGCGTATGTACTGTACGTTGGCCCGCTTATTGCCGTCGTCCCGCCGTAAGCGACGGTATGGCAGTTCATTCTCCATTCCAGTCTGGAGTAGCATCCGTTTCGTCATGATAACCCGAAATCGCTACCGAGTAAGGAGCGTCACATTGCGAAACGGAAGAGAAGAGCACAACAGAGATGTGCTTGCGCTCATGTATGATGAGGCCTGTTGCACATGGAGGGCTGGCATACGGTATTGTTAGTTTAAACAAGGGATACTGTACAGTACTTGGATGGCTCTCTTCGAAACACAGCCCGATGCGCAAATATCCAATTCGGGACTTTTCACCAGATCATAGTTATCTGACGGGAGTCATCTCCTCCAGTTGCGCCCGTTCCATAAGCAACAACGGCTGTCACACAGAGCTTTGGTACAACCCAACCGACATGCAAGTTGGACCGTTTCGGACATGTTGCGGTCATCCTCGGCAATCCCATTGGACGTCATGCTCTCAGCAGTTGCCGGGTCGCTCGTTGCTCACTCTGAACACGGCAATCCACTGTAGCACAGCGCATGCTACCCTCATGGATGAGAACTCTCGCCCTCACGACGTACCGCTCAAACGGCGCAAAATATGATTCGTCACATCAGCCCTCAGGCTCTTGCGGGGTCTAGGCCTTTGTTCACCTTACCCTTCCCCCGTTGAAAATAGTGACGAAGAGGCACTGCGGCTGGGACCTTGACGGTGATGGCCGGGGGCTCAACGTTAAGAGGTCGGAATACCTGCTTTGGGCCATGTCTTGCTGAGCCTTTTTGTCGCAACCCCTGCCAGGGATTTGATTAGAGGCACCGAGGGTTGTCTCGCTCCAAGGAGGTTTTGGACGGACTTCCGAGGCGGCGATCAGGGTTGCAGCGGTGCACTGTGAGAGCGACTTTGTTTCGATGTATTCTTTCGAATGTCGACGCCGCTGTCAGCACACTTGCGTCAACCACGCCTTGATACGAGTCGCGAAAGGACGGCCCTTGCACTCGGACCGGCTCCCCTTCAAGCCCTTCCCCCGGAATCTGGGCAGCTGCAAATAGATCTACAGATACTGTAGATCCAGCAGCACGCGGCAACCAAAAAGTGCACTACAGTGCTATCCGGAGACGATGCTCCATAATTACGCGCCAAAGATTAGACTCGGCGCCGTTCTTTTTTCCCCCGGACGTTGAGACGGGAACGATCATGCCACTGGGGACTGACACAGCAATTGCCGCCAGTGGCGGGAGGGAAATGTCTGAAGGTGTTGATTTGATATGCTTGAATAAACTGAGCAAACTTGATAGTGTTGCTCCGCTAATCATGACGAACAGAGAGCTGCATGAGCGCCATCTTTGCGCACAGCTGAATGAGCTGATGGAAGAGAGCGCGGACGGCCGCTAGGCTAGATAAAGCTTGCGTCGACGGACCACTAGGCCGAGCTGGTTCTTTCTCGACATGACTACCATTTATGATGGGTAGGATCCATTGCAAGGTCATAGCGAGGATGGCTTGTGATGCTCTGATGCTGATTTGCTTACGGATTCTTTGCGCCAGAATGGGGTGAGGAACTACTACATGAGGAACAGCGTCTTTTGGAAGAAGCAAAGAAGAGAACAAAGACCAGCTCCTGTGACTGGCCAGCTTGGACGGCCTCGAGCCCTTCGCCCCGTGGTTGACAAGTTCAGCCAGCCTCCCCTATAAACTGAGGCACTTTTACTTGGTGCTCCCAATCATCTCCTCCAACACAGGGCCTTTCCCTATTCTTCGAATGCATGTCCCAAATAGGGCGCACCAGAGGGAAATGGTGGCAAGTGGGGAGCGCCACAGCAGTGAAGCACTAGTAATCGCCCTGCGCAACAGAGTGCGATGGAGCAATTTCATAGGCTGTTGGGCCTAGGGTAGTGCTCATGCACGTCATGCACGCTTTGCGGATCACGGATGGGGATGTGAAATGGGGCTTTGTGATCCGTTCTCCATTGTATTGGTGGTGTGGAGAGAGGGAGGGGAGGGTAACGACTAACAAGTTGTCTTGTCTTTAGGTAACGTCAGGATGATGTCTTTTTGAGAAGCATGTCCATGAACTATTGCCTACCCTGGATCAGCTAACGACGGGCCATGAGTTTTTGGGAATGGTTGATGGTCTGGCGAGTTTAAATTATCTCGAATACGGACACTCAGCTCAGGAAGGGGTTGTATGGATGAGACAGTGGGATTGGCTGAGCACTTCTGTCTCTGCCACCCACAAGGACAACTTTACCATCTTACCTTCCAGTGCTTACATGACTTAAAATTGACATCAGCAGCTCTTGTTCCAGGCGGGCGGAGACCACTCGGTTCTCACCGGCATCTAGCGCCCGCCGGGGACTATCGTTCCGTCTACCTGTTTTGTTTCGACACTCCCAGAATCCATAGCGCCCCTGATCAACGTCAACAGCCACACGGACCACGACTGCCGGATTCTGAGTTGCAAAGGTAGCCAAAGATCTTCAACGCATGTCTCGGGGCTTGCATTCCCGGGCACTCCATCCCAAGGGAACCGAACCCCTCCATACCTTGGCACTGCTTGCGTACTTTATGGTTATCTGCCTCACGGGTGCCATCATCTTTCCCCTGGAAACCCGGATCTTACGAAAAAATGGGAATTTTGCAACCTCCTGGCTCTCGTGCTCGGCACTCAACGTTACTGTATGAGTCTGTATGTGGTTGATCTGATGTCCGTATCTCCGCTCGGTGTCTCGCTGCCTTCGCAACCACACCTTCGGTTTCCTGAATGCTGGGCTACCAGTCATCTTGCACCGTTCAACAGTCCGCCAGATTTGAAAGCAAGGCAGGAAGAGGCTATCACGGAGAGGGGCGCTGAAAGGTGTGGTGCTGAGTGCAATAAGAGGGCTGGGCATTTTTGTGGATGTGTGAGGGACCACAGGTCGGCTGACAAGCCATGTGATGCCCCTAACACTCCCCGGCCCTCACGGAGGGCGCCGGGTCCATTCCATGACAAGGAGATAACATCATGTAAGGAAGAAGAGAGGTCGACGCGTCTTTCGGGCTGGAACGCGACGTGCGCGAGGCTTAGCCAGCCTTACCCTTCCTCAGATGTGTGTGGGTATTCCCACCTACGAGTGTGTCCAAGTTCACATGCTCTGTTGGTGGATAGAGTCTAGGCAGTCACCGGGTCTATTCGGGCTGGGCTGGGTTGAGTGAAACACCCTGAAACCAAGGAAACCATTGGAATGCCCGTGGAGGAAGTGGTGTGCGACAGGAGTGCGGACACGGTCGAGATTGCGCGTGCCGCCTCTCTGAGCTCGTATCGTGTCGCAGCCTGGTGGAAGATGACACTATTGCGCAGGCTTCGTAAACTCGGTCCCTAGGACGCCGTCCATCCATGATCCGACCTTTGTGGCATCACCCTCAGCCATGCCAGCTTGGGCAAGCCGCACGCCCCAGCTGGGGACATGATAGATGGAGCCTGTGGTGAGTGCTGACATGCCAACTTCTGTCGCAGGGAAAGGTGCGCCTTCGACTGTGAACTTCTCAACGAGGCCGTGTCTGGCTTCGAAGCGAAGCTTGACCTGCCGTGTCCATATTAGTCCATTTGTCATCTCATCTCCCTCTGAAGGGGTGCTCACATCAAAGGGCAACTGTGGCCTCTCGCGAGGATCCTCGGCGTACGGGAACGTTGAGAAAGTGAACCTGGGCGTCTGGCCGTATATCCAGCTCCGGGACTGCAGCTCGAGGTAGCCCTTGCGGATATTGTCAATCTCGAGCACCCTGTCGCTGATCTCCTCCTGGACGTGGAACTCGCCGTACATGCGGGAAAACTGCTCCACGACCGCAGCCTCGAAGGCGGCGTTTTCAACGTCAACGTTCCTGACAGGGCTGCGCACGCTGTCGACGCCGCGCGTCTTGATGAAGGCTTCGGCTGGTGAGCGCAGCATGTCCGAGATGTTTTTCAGGTTCGGGCTGCGCAGGAGACAGGTGCCGTGGTGAAGAGAGCGAAGACGAGTGAGTTTGTACGCAGAGCCTGAGATCTTGTAGGTGCCGATGGCATAGTCAGCGACATCCATGACAATGTCATGCCTCTCGTTGACGCGCGTGTTTGGCCTCCCCAGGGAGGCAAGCGCACGAACAACCATCTCAGCGTGCTTGTTGCGGTCGAACGCTGCAGGCGGACAAATAACGCTAAAGTTGACATTCCCTTCATCGTGAAAGACGGTGCCGCCTCCTGAACGACGGCGAACGAGCTGTACAGGACCGGCGGTCCAGCCTGCACTTGCAGGACGGTCGCGGAGCTGAGCGAGCCGGGGGAGATTGACCTCCATCCACGGGTTCTGGTTGCGGCCAATGACGATACAGGGGTTGTTGGTGTAGAGGATGAGGATGGTGGAGTCAGGGGGAGTGTGCTGGAGGAGGTGGTGCTCCACGGAGAGGTTGAGCAAGGGATCGCGAGATATTGAAGTGTAAACTTGGATCTTGTTTGAGGAGTGGGATGCTGCATCTGCGAATTGGCGGCGGGAGATGGCTGATAGCAGATGCCGTGATGCACGCCGAGGTGTTGAGCTTCGAAAGGGGCGGGTGAGAGGGATCATTGTGGAAGGCAGCTCTGGGGACGACCCAATGAGCAAGTGACAAGTCTATATGTTATTAGAGATTAGAATGAGTGAGAACAAGGAAAGAAAGACGCGAGCTGGCCGAGATTGCAAAAGCATCAATGAGTTGTTGTTGAAGCTATCCAATGAGCAAAGATGAGAAAATTGCGACGTTGTCAGCCTTGCAGCGAGCTCGGAAAACTCCAGCCCACGGACGCCCAGGCCCCACCCGGACGGCGCTGTGGCACCCTGGCTTCTAGGGGCTCCGTCCAGTGACGACGGGGCGGGTTCAACGGACTGTAGCGGTTGGGAACCTCCACCCGGCTGTGCCTTGCAGGCGGTGGAAGCCCAGAGGACGGCTGGAACCCTAAGACGAGGGAAGCGTAGGTGTCCTGAACCAAAGGCTAAAGAACGGATAGAGATTGATAAGAAGAGTCATCAACTTGTCTTTCAATCTTGTGTGTTTGTTCTAATTTCAATGACGCCGTGTTCCTTGCGGAGGCTCCCAGCCAGCGCTGAAGGCAGTGGAGGTCAAGGAAGAGGAATTATCCAGACTTGCAGTCAGCGACGCTGAGTCACAACGACAACCCGATATCGCATTCTCGGGGCATCTGGCATATAAGCCAAGATACATCTACTCTAGAACAGCTTATCGAGCCTTTTGTTTAATCTAATCAATCAATTGAGTCCCATTGCTGCGATCTCTCCAATCTGACCAATTGGATCCACGGGAGAAGTACTTGCTGCTGCCCCTCCCCCGCTGTCCGTTTGCGAACAGGGTAAAAAATTCGCCCGAGATCGGAATTCTTCTGCTTCTTGACTCGAGAAACTCTCAACGGCCGCCATTTCTTTTTGGCTTTCAACTCCTTTTTTCCTCCCCCTTGTCCAAAACACCAAAAGCTCCCCCGTCACCAATATCGCGCATATCCACCATGTCCACCTTTGGGCACTTTTTCCGCGTGACAACGTAGGTCTCATCCTCGAGCAAGACATGGCCAGCATCGTTGGACTAACCTTGACTCCTCCAGCGCGGGCGAGTCCCACGGCAAATCCGTCTCGTGCATCATCGACAACTGCCCTCCCAACCTCGCCCTCGTCGAGGCCGACATCCAGCCCCAGCTCAACCGCCGCCGACCGGGCCAGTCGGCCATCACGACGCCCCGCAACGAGAAGGACCGCGTCACCATCCACTCGGGCACCGAGAGCGGCCTCACCCTCGGCACGCCGATTCTCCTGACCGTCCCCAATGAGGACCAGCGACCAAAGGACTACGGCGACAAGACCATCGACCTCTACCCGCGCCCCAGCCATGCCGACTGGACCTACCTCGAGAAGTACGGCGTCAAGGCCTCGTCCGGCGGCGGCCGCAGCTCTGCCCGCGAGACCATCGCCCGCGTGGCCGCCGGTGCTGTCGCGGAGAAGTGGCTCAAGGAGGCCTACGGCATTGAGATTGTCGCCTTCGTCACGTCAGTCGGCAACATCAAGCTCTTTGGCGACACGGACTCGATGAGCGCCGACCCGGCCTTCCTCAGCCTCGCAGACACCATCACGCGCGCAGAGGTGGACGAGAACCTCCCCGTGCGGTGCCCCGACGACGCCGCAGGCCGGGCGATGGAGGCGCGCATCGCTGAGCTGCGAGACCAGCACGACAGCACGGGTGGCACAGTCACCTGCGTCATCCGCAACGCGCCCTCGGGCCTCGGCGAGCCCTGCTTCGACAAGCTGCAGGCCGTCCTGGCCCACGCCATGATGTCCATCCCCGCCGTCAAGGCCTTTGAGTTTGGCTCCGGCTTCCAGGGCACAGAGATGGCGGGCAGCCAGCACAACGACCCCTTTGTGCCCGCCCCGGCCCTCGACGCCGCGGCTGAGCGCACCGGCATCCCGCGGTCCAGGCTGCAGACCAAGACGAACCACTCGGGAGGCATCCAGGGAGGCATCAGCAACGGGATGCCCATCTTCTTCAAGGTGGGCTTCAAGCCTCCGGCCACCATCAGCCAGGACCAGATGACGGCGCGCTACGACGCGTCGGGAGAGGGTGTCCTCGCCGCCAAGGGGCGGCACGACCCCTGTGTTGTGCCGCGCGCGGTGCCCATCGTCGAGGGCATGTCGGCGCTGGTTATTGCGGACGCCATCATGGCGCAGCATGCGAGGCAGATGGGGAACAACATCGTCAAGCGGTAGGAGAGCTTGGGGTGGAAAACTCTCAAGAAGGGGAACACGGATACCAAAATAGAAGTTTTTTTTGCATGGCGAAGAGGATGAGTTTCCATATCATATAGCAGAAAAGGGATGGCATAGTTTGATGATAGTCCAAGAAGAAGATGAACCTCGTGAAACCTTGTCTAAGCTCATTAACCCGGATGTACAGGCGTGAGAGTCCCACGGCAGAACATATCAAGAATGTCCTGTTTCTTAGGTAGACAGCCCTTGTCGAGTACGAATGCGGTTCAGTTGTTCATGAGCAACATTGAGAACCCTCAACAATGGACTCCTCCCCGAGGAATAAGGGCTGCACGTTCTAGGTTTAAAATACCAGTAGAAATATTTCCCATGTTTGGGTTCATATAGATCCTAGGTTCTACCGACCAGGAGGATAAACCCAAGGAGAAGAGGTTTATTTTCTATTGCCCGCGGGAACGAGTGGCCAGTAGGTGTCTGAAAGGGCACCGACTGGAGCACATGTCATACAAGGACAGGCGGGATTATTCTCAGAGTCGCTGGACGCCTAGCAGAAGGCCTATATTAAGGCCCATATACATCCTTGGCGATAGTCGACTGCAGGATATCGCAGTGGTGGGAAGAAGACTTCCAGGGGATCAGTATCACATATGTGTTGAAGGTTCTGGTACTTCCCCTTCCCTTCCAGGCTTGTTGGAGTCAATCAATCCAATAATCCCCCGTAGGTTGTCCAGATCACCCTGTTGGGCAGCATTGACCCCGTCGATTGGCTGTTGAACCAGGCTGCTAGATAATCTATACAGCGTTATAAATTGTAGCGCATGGTTGAGATAGGCGTTGCCATTTGTTTCCGGCTGTGGTTGTGGTTGTTGTTAGTGTTGCTATGGAAGACCGCTCTCCTTCGACAATTCAAGGTTCCTTTAGTAAACGAGTCTACAGAGTCGGTAAATCCGCCTTTCGATTTACTGGAGATTTATCACCCTACCGAATATATTTGTTTACTTTAGTATGAACGAGTATGTTTGGATTGTAGTTTCCGCGATATGATGAAGTCATCATGTTCGTGATTGCTCTTTCATTTCATGTACTCTCTTACTTTGTCCTTGTCCTTCACTTCCAAGCTCCTGGTCATCCCATGCCCAATCCGTTACCCCATTATACTTGAGCAACGCCCGGAAGCTACTCCTAATAAATACAGATACACATGCTATGAGCGAAAGTCCCGAATCCCTCAACCCAAGGACACCTGCTATGCCAAGCTGAAACTCGGGATATCTCTAAACGTCATAGTAGAAGCCATTGTGTTATACCCATCACAAACGCCGATACCTGGGTCCCAACGTGCGCCTTGCAAAGTACATCATGTCGTGATCCATGGCAGAATATGTAGATCATCACACATTATCCAGACCAATAGAACGTAGAGCGATTAGATCATTGGCCGGCATGGACCATATCCGGGTTCTCAAACAACCCCAAAACATCCCCAGGAATATACTCCAACCAAGGACCCATTAACTCTGGTTGCTGTAGGCCCAAAGCACCAATGTCAATGTCCTGACTATCAAAAGTGATGGCATTCATGTTTCCCATGGAAGCGGCCCAAGGCAGATGGTATGGAAAGTGACCTTGGCCAAAATATATGTTTGCGCCGTTTGCCATGTTGTTTGCTCCCGAGAGCGTCGTGGCTGGGTTCACCACACCATTCTCTGCCATCGCAGTTGGTGGAGAGACACTGTATGCGTCATAACCGTTTGAATGTTGGCTTGAAGGTGTGAACCTTGGGCCAGCGTAAAAGTCGGTACCGTCGCCGTCCTCGGGCAACCTGTCAAACTTGACCGTTGGCCGGCTCTGGCCGCTCGTCACTGACATATTTGAATGCCGACGGGGCATTGATGGTCGAGGTGACTGCCTCACCGCTGAAAGGTTGGGCTGAGGATAAGCCGGAGCGGGCATGCTCGTCGAGTCTGGTAGACTTTGCCGAATCGGGTCGTACAACATATTGCCAGGGGGCGTGTTTGGAGGTTTCAACGCCGCTTGAAGGGGTTGAGCACCTGGCATGGCGGCCGACTCGAGATTCTGATACATCAGTGTCAAGCTCGAGTTGGGCGAGTTGGCTGTTCCTGCCAAGCTCCATGCTATAGGTGGCCCGGAGGTTCTTGGTGAAGCCTGGTTCTCGAACCTAGGGAACGGATTGCTCAAAGTCGCATTGCTGCCTCTACGAGGTAGCTTGGTGCTTTCGTACTCCTCCGCGGTATATGTCTCGCAATCCCAGATTCCCTTGGATTTTTGGTCCAAGGCTGTAAGAATGTATGTAACACCACCCCAGTACATCTGAACCTGCTGCAGCGAGTTGTAACACTTCTGGTAGTTCTGGTTGGCCGCTGAAGCCAAGAGAGAGTGTCTCGATGATTTGGCGTCCCGGGCCTTGTTGCCAGATGATTGGGCCGCATCCGGTCGTTTCGCACCCAGAGGTGAATTGGCTCTTGATGGAGACTCGGAGGCATTCGCACAAGACTCCATCAAAAACGCGCATGCGGCGATGTAGATTGGCTGGCTAGTGAACGGATTCCCGATGAAACTCTTAGGATCAATCAAGTCTGCAAAAGACAGGATATCGCAGATAGTCTTGGCGCTGCTCATGCTTAGCTCGCGGCTGTCTTGCAATAGCTGCAGCTCGCTACGAAGTTCAGCAAACGGAGTGAGGAGGGTCGGCTGGTGAAGAATGATGAACAGAGCGTGGAACCAAAAGTGCAGCAAGATGAATGTGGTGCCCTGACCCATTCCCATGTACGCCTTGAAGTTGTTCACGTTGAACTGCAGACGCCAGTCCCAGCCCTTGTAGAGCCTTGTCAGCTCGTGCTCCATTTCGCCGAGCTTGTCCCACGTATCCCTGGTAAGATCCTGCGCATTGCGGATCTTGTTGAGAACGTCACACACTCGCCCATAGAGATGGATGATTTGAAGGAAGATGGGATAGGGCGCCGGCCATTGAGTGACTGGATCGATGGAAGGCTCGGGAAATGAGAGTTCAAGGTCGTCGTCGCGAAACGTTACAGGCCTTCCTGTCCCTGATGAGATGACGCGGTCAAGAATGAACACGGCCCAAAACGTATCCATCCGCTCCTCGACAACTTCCCTTTGCTCTGCAGGGTTTGGCGGACTCGATTCCTCCACCTTTGCCTCGGGGCTCTCCTCGTCACCGGGCTGACGGCTCCAGTTTCGAGCGTATAAAGGATCCTTCTCGCCCTGATACTGAACACCCACTTCTTTTTGCAGACCCAAGTCGACAGCCATGCGGATGGCAAGGCCGAGATACATCCAGAGAGCGCTGTCTTGGCTTGCTCCAAACCCTTCATATGCCATAAGAAGACAAGCTTGCACAGCACCCACAGTCGGACATGGGAACGTATCGACAGTGGCCTGTCTGGCTCTCTGCGCAAACACTACGCCACGTTCCGTCCGGGGCATCTTATCGTTTCCATTTGTAAGAGCTGGTGCATCCGAGAACCTTGCAGCCAGGGCGCATACCGAATCAACGAGTATAGGTTCAACTCTCCTTTCTTTGACCATGCGCAAGAATCTCGCCTGTCTAAGAAACGGATAACTAGAGCCCATTTGAATAAAGAAAGTCTTGACAAGGGCGAGGATCAAGGGGTGAACAGGAGCCGGGTCGTTAGGATCGTAGGTAGGCAAATCTTCGCCGATGACATCGCTATCAGCAGCCGAGCTGCTTCCCAGCGCACCACTGTGGGTCGATATGGGCGAAGTCCCAGCCATTGAACCAGCGGTAGACCGTCGACGATCACGTACAGAGACAACCATTTGTTTGAAGCCAGGAACAATGGCAGTCGGGCCAAAGTAGCGGAAGTAGGGAACACGATGGCTCTCGGAGTGACGAACGGCAGTGGGAGAAGGTGGCAGTTGTTGAGCAGCCAGGGATGGGGGAGGGCCATGGTAATGAGGTAAACTCGGTACGTCGTTTTCGTCTTGTTTGGATCCGACTATGGTATTCGTGGGCGGCAGAGTGGCGTCGGAGATTGATCGCGGAGCAGGAGCGTCGGGCGTGCGCTGGACGTGAACAGTAGACTTCTTGTATTTCTCATCCTCATCCTCATGGTTGTCATTAAGGTCGTGCTCTCCACGATCAGGATCGGGCTTCATTGAAGATGGTTGCTTTTCGCCATCCTCCTTCTTGATCTCTTCTGGGTATCCCAGACATCGGTGGCCGTTCTTGGTGCAAGTCGAGCAGAAAGGTCGTTCGCCGGCGCATCGTGTCTTTCGTTTTCGACAGGTTAAACACCTGATTTGAGGTGGAGTCAGCAACAGTTTGACGAAAGACGCTTCCAAATCTAGTCCAGGGCAAGAGAAAAAGGAGACAGCAAGGCGACTGAGGTGCAACATACGCAGCATTGATCCGACGCCGTTTGGAGGGCGGTTGTCCTTGATTATGTACGAATCGGATCGGACGCGGCGGCGGTGGGACCGCGTCCGATGTGTTGACCAAGGTGCTCATGGCTAGGACATGGTGGTGCTTCTCTAAGGATGCGGGGACGGGCGCGGATGCGGAAGTTGAAGTGGATGTCGACGGGCCGGCGCACGATGGAGCAACGGAGCACAGGCGGACCAAGTGCGACGAGTGACAAGCTGACCAGCGGGGTTGCCCAACTTTCCCGGCCTGTTGCAGCTGTGGCTGTTTTGCGACTGTCCAACGGCTGGCAAGGTAGTGCAGCCTTGGAGAAGCGAGATGCAAGAGACGTTCCGATGCCGGAAGTTAAAGCCTGAGCTCTGGAGTAGTGGTTAAACCAATGTCTTCTTCCAACGGGGTTCGAGAAAGTGTTAGAGGTAGACGAGGGCGCGACAGTAGCCCATCAGCATGTTCGGGGTCGGAAGTGTAGAATCAACCAGGGTCATGGAGCAGGCAGGTGACGCGAATACGGGGGAAATCAAGCTCAAGTTCAAGCTCAATGGCCAAGAATTAATTGTACAGGCAAGTATCCGAGACAACAGGCTAATGAGCAGTTGGAGAAAGGAGATTGGGAAAAACTGGCACTTGGCGGTATGAAGAGGGAAAGAAAATGAAGATTATAGATTATAGAGGACCATGAACTGGCAAAGGGTAGTGCGCGTTGGAGCTGGAGCCCAGGTGAGGGAGGAAGTTGTTGGGTCTCGTCGGGCAGGTGGGGGTGGAGAGAAAGAACTGAAGCTCAACCTAAGTGACCAAACAACGTACCTTTCTTCTATTACAGACAACTCCCCAGTTGTGCGGAGTATATCATAGCCTGGAACAAAAGAGACAAGTTGGAAGGTGTATGACTGTATGTAACTGTTCAAGGCAAAAAGAAGAAATCATGGTAATTGTTGCAGTCAACAACAAAAGCTGACAAAACAAGGCAGCACAAATCAAGTCAAGTCAAGTCGAGTCGTAAGAGCCCGGAGAGCGGCAGTGGCAATACTTAGTTAGCCTTGATTCCTCCTCCCTCCTCCTTTCACCGGCTGGAGCCCTCCCGCCTTTCTTTTCCTTCAGTTCCCCCCCAAATTTACCAATGGCCAACTCTCGATCAAGTGACCACCCAAGCTGCACTACCACCTCACCCCCAGGCCCCCAAATCTCGGGCCTGTCACGATCCATGGATGTCTTTGCTGCATCCTGTACCGCACACACACAAAATCCAAAGAGAACAAGCTCTCGGACCTTGTCGTGAGAGGGGTTTGGGCTATTCATGCCCAATAAGCTTCACGCAATTCATCTGCATGGATCTCATTATCCGAATGAAGCTGTCAAAACGTGCACACTTCTGACCCCTCGTTTTTCTCGGGGCCTTGTCAATGCCCGAGGGTACCTAAGGCACTTAGACGAAACTGTAACCGGCCCTCAACACATGGTTGCACGAGACCACCAGGGAAAAGAAACGGATAAGCCCAACGCTGCCCTAAAGAATCTGCCTAATAAGAGCTCCTCACTTCAGTAACAATCGGCTCGTAGTCGTAGACCAGTAGTCCAGGAACTCGCATGGGTGAATTGGCCATCGACGGCGCTAGATAGTTGTCCATCCGCCATCCGTCAGCCACCCCGAACAAGCCGAAGGCTTAACTAATGGCTCTAACGACCGAGGGCGGAGCAATTGAGTTCAGATTACTCTGTAGGTTGTTTTGCGGGGAGGGGCACAACCAATTACCGATCTAATGCCTTAAAGTCAGTCGCTTTGTGGATGCCCAGTTCCTGTGGCTTTCCACCCCCAAACATTGGCCGAAATGTCTAATGTTAGTTCAGCCGCAAGAGAAGCATTCTTTGATAACGCGGCAGCGCCTACTGAAACTGGAAGATCAAATCAAGTCATTTAAACATGCTTCCCTGTTGGGGGTTTAAGTTTCGTCACATCTAACTGTCCGGGGCAGGGATAAATGACAAGATGCAATGTCCATGCAGATCATCATGTACAGCCATGTTTCGGCCGACATGGAACTTGAGTCTCAGGGACTGTATTACGAAGGCATAACTACTTGTGTACATTGAACTGTAGGCATTCCATCACATAGAAAGATACAGCTAGATATTTGTCGATACAAACAATAAATCAGACAACCGTCTCCTCGAATCATTTTGCAGATTGCCAACCCAGCAATTCAACGCCTAGTCGAGCTTTCAGCCCTTTTAAGCCAATATCGCTCCTTTTCCTTTCAACTCCAAAAGTTGTCCAGCTTGTGTGTTTGCTAGATGGGTATCACCAATCCGCCGCCGTTGAAAAAGGTATCCATGTCTCGTGCCTCAACCAAAAACAATCGTCACTCCCATGTCCGCACTGACCCTCCTCCAAAGATCCCCGCCGCTCCTAACCCCCATCATCATCGCCTCCTCCTGTTGCTGCATCATGTCTGCCTTATCCGCACGCCGCCATACCTCCTGCACAATGGTCCAAGCACGGTCAATGTTCGTCATTCCCTGTCGGCGGGTGATGGCTATAAATGTTTGACGTGCCAGGTCCCGATCGGCAAGTGAGGTAGCTTCGCAGGCTGCGACAAAGAGCGGCCAGAGAAGGGCGCTCATGGGGCCAGTGTTGCTGACAGTTCCGACACAATGCGTAAGGCTGATGTGTGCATGGCGTTGGACAAGCGGGTGGCTGCGTGGGTAGCTATAGATGGTGCGGTACAGGTAGACAAAAGCGGAATGGCGATATGAGAGTGCGTTGCTGAGGATACTCTGAAGCCGGCTCCTGTCTGTTGCCTGCTCGGAGCTCAATTCCTCGGGGTTCTGATTGAGGACCGAGTTTTCGGCAAGGACGGGATGCCAGTCCTCCAGGGCTGTTTCAATGGCCGAGGCTGAGATTTCGAATTCCGTCCTCAGAACAGCAACCTTGGAAACTTCCCCATTGGTGACGGCTGCGTCGAGTTGGTCCTTTACGGCGAGGAGGTTCGAGAGGCGATGAATGATTGGCCAGAGGGAAGTGGCCATACCAAGAAGAGTGTCGACGCTGTTGAGAGGTGACGTATCGCCACCCGAATCCAGGGGTGGGAACGGTGTAAGATAGCTGGCTCCTGGAGCGCTGGAGAGAGGAGCAGTGCCGAACGAAAGCGCCGCAATCACATCATAAAAGCGGAATGCCTAGCGAACGTCAATAACTTTGTCCCAGATTATGCAAAGAGCAACGTACCCGCTCCAAAAAGATGCCCGTGGGGTCAGTGGCTGCTTCGTTGTGGCTCATGATGGTCATAGCACCTTTAAGGTGACCATCTACGATGTTTGATCGGCCTTTCTGGACCAACTATGGAGCTGTTAGCAAGACGAGACGAGACAATGCCAAGGAATGATTACTCACCACTTCATAATAGACCAGCAGCATAATTGCTGCCAAGAGTTCATTCCGGTTCACTCCTGCTCCCTTCTGGATCAATCGTGCCAGACCTTGGATGGCCTTGTTGTGGAAATAAACGCTTTTCTCATCATTCGTGACTCCTCGATATTCCAGGTGAGCGCTTGCCAGAGCAAACACAGCGTTCGAGACGGCCTGGCTGTCCTGGCAAAGGGGGAGAACGAGCTGCTGGAAAGGATTGCCACGTTCCTCCCGGAAGACGATAAGATGCGAGAGAACGTTGCAGAAATGATCCACCAGGGCACGTCGGTTGGTGCGATCGGAAAACTCTGAGAATACCGGAGAGCAAAACTCGAACCGAGGAGAAGGTGCTGGGACAGGCGCAATGAGAGCCAAGCAAGGGCTTCGGGTTGTATAGACATTTGCATAGGTGCCAGAGTACGTCGTCGTGGGAATGGTGATGGATTCACGACGGACTATCTCCTCGACCTCGTCGTCTTCATTGTTCTCGATATGCTGAACAGAGATGTTGGGCTCCTCGAAGGCGGGTAATTGGAAATCAATAGAGCCAATCGGGGACACGATGGGCAGGTCTCTAGGGCTCCAGGCCAATAGACCGTCCATGGGGTTGGCCAGAACCGGCTTGATCGGGAGAGTGTTGGACATCGGTGGCTGTGTCGCAACGAAATCCTCGTCAAACGAGTCTTCGTCGGCTGATCTGTCCTGCGCATCTTCATTCCATTCCCGGAGCGGAGCATTGGCATCCAGAGGGTGAGTAGCCCGGTCTGAACCAGAAGACGAGTTGGTGTCGAAAGGAGAGTAAGCGGCCGTGGACTCTCGCTTGCGCCTTTGGCGAGGCCGAACGGGCTCGTAAACGCACTCCTGGCCGCGTTCCTGGCAGCGCGCACAGGCAGGTCGAATTTCGTCGCATTTCTTCTTCTGTATCAGAGAGGTTAGAATGGCGACAGCAGCGCATTTCGTGTGAGTTCAGTACCTTTTCTTTGCTGTAGAGAAGAGGATGTTAATGAGACGATTTTGGATTACAGGGGTGGACAATTGAACTCACCAATAACTACATCCTGTGCGACAGTAAACCATGTCCAGGTCAGCAAGATGTGTCTTAAAGCTTATAATATGGAATGTTGTGGGACGGAAAGATTCTAGGATGGGGCTTGGACGCACCTGCGCGCGAGCGCTTCTTGGGAACCTTTGGAGGTGCGCGTCGGGTGTAAAGCAGCATGATGGAGGTGGTTGGTGGCGGAGCGAGGCGAGATGGATGATCAAAGGACCATATAATCAATCAGGCGTTTTCCATCCGTTCGTCCAACAGAAGACAATCAAGCATGCTCCTCTTGAAAAAGACCAGAGACAAGATCGATACTGGCGAACCGATTCTCAATCGTCCAAATACAGGAAAATTGGGAGTATGTTGTCTTGAAGTGAAAAGCGGCCGAGGGTCGGATGATGGGCGGTGTTGTCGAATAACTGATTTGGGTGGGTGTGGGGAGGCGAGAGGGGAAAATAAAGTCCGGAAGTAACCTAGGATGGAAGCCGAGGATTGTGGAGAGAGTGCGAGCGCGGAGGCGGGAGGCTGGAGGCGAGAGACGGAGTGAAGATCTGGGGGCAATGTTGATGTTAAATCAAACCTCTCTGTGGTGGTGGTGGTGACGGAACAACACGAGCTCAGAAGCCGACGATGCGGTCATGGAGCGACGAAAGCCCTCGAAAAGAGAAGAGGCGGAAGAAGAATCGGAAAAGAAGAAATGGAAGGCCCCGAAAATGGATGCCTCGCTTTTTTGGGGCGTCATGGTTCGGTCCAAGAAGCACACCAACAGAAAGAAGGGCCCGGTTCCATCTCTGCACACCATCGTGACTTGAGCAACCATGGACCATCCCTGGCTCATCCTTGGAGGCTTTCCCCTGTCAGGCCAAGCGAGCCTCTATTAGCTTGCGGGGTTACGGGCGCTGCAGTTGACTCGAGTGACCGCTGGAGAACTGGAGAGGTCCGGCATGATGCCTTTCCTTATTACGGGGGGGTCTGGGGCAATTTGGGGCAAGATTCGGGGATGAGGGCCACGAGTTGCAAGGGTAGCTGACAATGGGCAATGGGTGGACCAGGGATGAACCTCGTGGTGGAGCTGGATGGCAGGGGATTCCTCCTCCTATTTCTCACTGTGAGATACGACAAAATATACGGATTAATGACAGTGCCAGTATAGTATATCCTTCATTTCTCACGGTAGGCCCACGCCCCCGCTCTCGCAAGCAGGTGACTCTCTTCCAACACTGAATTTATCAAGCTCCTCTTTTGGGCCCTCATTAACGCCACCCGAAACCCGACTCCAAAAGCAAACGTCGACTTGGTGGGAATCGACCAAGAAACCATATCAATTGCTCCTTGAATCCCAAGAATCCCAAGAATACGCATCTTCCAAGCCCCTGCAGCATCGAAAGAGATCGCAAACACCTGGATCCTGGCATTACCTTCCCCAGTGCATTGGAAAATCCGGGGTAAAGAAGCTGCCATCTCGGCACGTTGCATGGAACCTCGAGTCAACGGAGCTTTGCACGGCCGGTGCTCGGCCTATTCGGGCTTGAAATGGTGACGGGCAACCGGTTCTGACAGGCGCGGCAAAGGAAAGCCCAGAGGTACAGTAGGCTCGCAAGCCATCAAAAGCATGGGCGCCTCCGCCCGTTGCCTCCCCCGCGTTGCGTTGCGTTGCCGGCCTACCGCACCCTTCCCGTTCCTGGTGTTACAGCAGAGCGAGATCTTCGCTATTCTGAATCTTGGGAATTGTCCCGACTGACCAGACCACCCTACCCAGGGGAATACGGGAAGGGGTGATCATTTCCCATGCGGGGTTTGATGATCGATCATGAGGCGAATTTGATGCTTTCGCTTGCGCAGGAACAAAAAGAAATGCATGCAACGAGGCTGTCACGAAATTGCTGGTGGATCCTACGCTGCCCGACAATGCAGAAGAGAAAGCAGCACAGCAGAGGGATGAGGGTGTCGGAGCCACGATGCTTCTAAGCCCCAAGCTTTGAGAGACATTATTTCTGTGGCCTTCTGCGGTGATTTCGTTCCATGATGCGGAGTGAGGGGAATGCCAAGGACGGAACACGGACTCAAGGCGACGATCTGGGGGAGATGAGGACAACTCCGGTCTAGGTCAATTAGCTCGACTGGAGAAGCGGTATGTAACTGACTTTGACTAACCACCATGCGCCTAACGTTGCAGGGCCCTGTCTTCGTTGCCATGCCCCTCCGCGAACCATGGCTCTAGGACTGAAGCACGATGCTTGGCACTCGGTGCTTGGTTTTTGCCGACAGCGCATCCCTACTTACGATACACTTGTGGAAGGCTGTTGCGCTTCCATCCGGTATTTGTAAAGAAGCGAGAGTGCACGATTCAGCATTGAAGCCCGGCTTCCAACAAGCCACAACTAGCTATAATTGATAACAGCGAGCGCCGGCGGACGCGATCTGGATGCTGCACATCCCTTTACTCAACCTCATGATCTAACCGGAACTACTCTGTAACACCACTCCCTTTGCTCCCTACCACAGGGAATTATTTGGTCGGTTTGCTTCTGGAATACCTTTTTTTTTTCTCGCCGTGGACGCAACATCGGAGGACCCGTTTCACCGTAATGAGCTCAACGGTTCGAGGCGATTTGGCACGAAGGTGCAGACCAACCGTGCAGTTGATAGTCCGTGAAAATAGTCACCATGACGAAATGCCCACCCACTACATCCGAGGTCCGCAGTCTCACGGGGTACGGATTAATTAAATACGTCAACTCCATAACGGTTAAACCCAAAGTCCCTTTGTCTCACCCGAAGTCTTGGGATGGTCACGGTTAGGCACACTAGACCGCTCCACCAACGGGTTGATCTATTTTGGGGTAAACCGCCGTAGTTGAGCTTCCTCAGTAGCTTAAAGCCTACCGGGGCGTACCGAGGCCTTTCAATCATAGAGGGGGAAAAATGAAAAATACTGAGCTGCTGAAATACTTAGTTGGAGTTCTATAGGATTCCCCTGAGGGGTTGGTCGCCGGAGACAATGGAGAGAGCCGGTTGAAGCGTGATGCGATGCTTCTGAGGCCAGCCGAGATTTGTCACGCCGTGAGAAGCATCATTTATCGCCGTCTTCCTAGGGCACTCGAGAGTCGTATACATCTTATCCTCATCGTACGTTATGAGGAGAGATTCATCTATTTCTAACGTTGGCTGGCACTTGCCTGCCTCCATCGGCGGTCACCTGACACCACAGAACCCGTCATTCTTCAATCAACGTCTCGCAAAACACTTCCTTTCTTTGTCCAAGTGGCTCCGCCCATGAGGTTCTCGGCCCCCAAATTCCAGCACTCCGCGTCGAATGAGGCCCATAGAGTTCTTTTATTCGTGGCCTTGTCTGGCCGACAGACGAAGACGGCCTTTCAATGGCTGCCACGGCTGGGCGCACCATCTTTCCCGAACCATTCACATCCTAGATTCTCCGCCCACTCTCCCAGAGCATGCCGCTGAAGGTTGCGAGCTTCATGCCACTGGCCAATGATGGGCAGAGAGACACGCAGCAGTTGTTTTGAGGAGCATCGAGATGAGAATAGAACGGCAGGGGAGCTGTTGACTCTTGGAGGGTTGGGGTGGTGCTCCTGGGCGAATCCACGAAGTTCTACTGCTGCGAGACCTGCAACTCTGGCGAATGCGACTGGTGAAGTTGTTCGGCCATGTAATGGCGCATAATAGTCTGAGCCTCTGTCTCTGATTCTTTCGAGGCTCTCAGTTTTTGGTGTCGGCTCCGTTTCAGCTCGGGCTGGCCCCCGCAGAGGATTATGAGCTGCGTGTCGTTCTCTTTGCTCATCGACCATCATTCGTTGCTCATTGTTTTCTGTCCTCGGCTCTCTCTCACCGTTGTCACCCCAGGCTTCAGTCTCGGTCTCCGCGTTGGACCCATGGCAGTAACCTGAAGAGGCCCTATTTCTCACAATCTTATCCAGCGCTGCGTGCTCGGGAAACCCGTCCAACCAAAGAGACCCGTGCGGACGGTTCGCTGGACTTTGGCTCAGCCCTACAGACGCCAGAGCCTGAAGCAGTTGCTGCTCCCCCGTGGCGTAGCATCCCTTGACCCCGACTGCGGACAAGCCTCCAAGGCCTCCACTGCTGACAGCTGACACTTGGAATCTCTCGCTTCAATCTGACTCTGTCCTCCTTTTTCTCTTCTCTTCTTTTCATTCATTCCACTCCTTTCTGTGTGAAAATTTCAGATGCCAAATCGTTGGTACGCGGCGATCCTATCACGAGCCGAAACTGTAACCACCTCGAGCCCCGCGTATACCTAGGACTTTATCTAAGAACTTGCGACAACCGTCTGTCTCAAGAGCTGAATTTACCCGGCTGGCATTTTTGCCCATGATCAACGTCCCACACGATTTCGCGAGCCTGCCGATCATCTCGACGCCGCATCTCCCCTCAGTTCCATGGGGGTACAAGATGGGGAACTGGGGGTGCCGCTCGGCTGCCGCCTCGCTGATGGCTGCTCTCTGGGTCATCAGTATTGAGGCAGCTGAGTTTAGGAGATATGACGGCGTTCACCGGGTTGAGAAGAAGGCGCAAATCACAGCGCCCGCGGTGCTGGACCGGCGAGATGAAGATCAGTGCGGCGCGAGCATGAAGCTGTGTCCGTCCAGCTTGAAAGGTGGATGCTGTCCCGAAAACTACGACTGCGCCAAAGAAAGCTGCTATGCGACTACGAAAGGCCCTTCAACGTGTGGAACAAAGATCGGCTGGCACGTTTGCGACGCCGTCTACGGAGGTTGGTTGTCTAGAAACCCTGAATCACTTACCAGATAAGGCTCACCTATTGTAGGAGGTTGTTGTCCGGATGGCTACTTGTGCCAGACGGCGGATAACTGCGTACCTCCTTCTGGATCGCCATATACATACGGATGTCCCAAGAGCCAGCATCTTTGCCCAGCTTCGCTAAGCTATGGCTGCTGCCCTAACGGCATGGCCTGCGGTGTGAACCAGTGTTACTCTTCTGACCCTGTAACCATCACGACCACGATGACCATTACTACTACCGAGAACGGTGATCGCACGACTTATAAAACGACGGCCGTCACCGTCGAGACCCCGACTCAGCCTACAGCTCTCCCAACAGTCGAGTTGGGCGATGATAGCGACCAGGCCGTTCTGAAACACTTCCCCTCAGCCATTGCTAAGATTAGTCCAACATCGTCTTCGTCCAGTGATGGCAACGGCAGCAGAGGCCTTTCGACTGGCGCGCTGGCTGGAATTATTGCCGGCTCCGTGGCATTCCTGATTATCGTACTGGTAGCAGCTTATATTATCATTCGTCACCTGAACAAAGTCGTCGAGGCTGTTGGCACACCAAAGGTGCCCGAGAAATCCAACAATTCCAACTCTCACTCTCGACCGACGAGAGAGTTCAAGACTGCCGACTCCGAAGTCGATGAGCTGAGCGCTAACCCGTTAATTAATCCCTTGACACTGCCCCCGAGACCGGCAAATCCCGGCCCTGATTCCGCAACTACTTCACCCTTTGGCCTTGCGAGCGCTGATCAGAGTTCCAGCGATCCCACGCCCGGTGCAGATGGGTATCATGCGGTCTCAGGAAGCGCGACAACTAGCAGACATGCCAGCTTTGATGCGATGGGGAACCACGACGATTATTTCAACGCAGTACCAGCAGGCGGGCAACAGCGGTGCAGCCAGATTTCAAGGTTTACAGGATCAACAAGGAACCGGTCGAGTAGCGACTCTCAGGGGGCTTATACCCATGTTCGACACTGGAGCAATGCCTCCGAGGGCTCCGAGGGCTCTCCGGGAGTGATCCAACACTCTACAGCGGAACTTGAGGCGGTACCTTACATACCGGAACTGCCGAGCTCTCCTTCTTTCGTCGCATTTCCTCGGGACGAACGACGACGATCCTCTGGCAGTGTTACGAGCGTCGCAGCCCGGCCGCCCATAGCCCAGCGCATGTCAAGCGGACAACGGGCGCGAAGTGACTCTCTAGGCCAGAGCAACCTGAGTATAGTCAATGAGGAGATGCACGGTTTCCATGGGCCGAGTGATCACCTCGTAGGTCAGACAGATACCCACCAACCGGGGACGCGAGAGCCTGGCAAACGACAACGCGACTTAGCTGGGCAACAACAGCAACCATAATACCGATTTCTCAACAACCATTCCTTCTTCATACATGTTTATTCTGTTTACTAAAATTGTCTTGACTTGGCAAAGCGGGCGGAGTTAAGAATGGAAATCTGATACAGCGAGGCATGGCGTTTATTATTGGGGGTTTAGCCTTGGAATATGGAATGGGAGGCTATACAGGTCTATTTTGTGGGAACAAACGAGCATTTGGAATTTTGGCCATGTCATGTTTCGCCATTATTGGTTTCGTCTCTTCTGTAATTGATTTGGGAATATCCGAGCTGGAGGCGTTTGGAAGCCATTGGATAAGGAATGCACCAACGGCTGAAGGTTACATACAGTGAGCAACATTGATATCTCATCCCCGTGGTTCCTCACCATCCGTCTGTTTCTGTTGAAAGTAACTTAAATTGAGATGTTTGGATCTATGGTAAATACCTGAGTTGCAACGGAGTTTTGATGCTCAACAAGCAGGGCCCGAGAGATTGGGTTGGCGGGCCGTTGGGGATGCAGCTACACAGACAGGGTCGTATAATATCCAAAATCATATTGTCTCTGATAGCTCTTGTTATATACATTTGGGTATATTAGCCAAGAACACGTCGCACCTCAGGCTGGCTCTCCCAACCGGAAGAAACGTACGTCCCCACGCTGTAGACTATACCTCCGACGTCCCTCTTCACAATTGGGTTAAACTCGTCGAAACTTGGCGCACAGCCACAGATAACCTAGTACACAGTTCTAGTCTATGTGGTTGGTGAGCTTCTGCGGTTCTCAGCCTGTCCTGTAGCGTGCGCGAATGCTTCCGAGGTTATCTTCTGGTGTGAAATCCCCGTTATTCCAATGATAATCGCCAGTAAGTCGTCTCCAATACGGATCTAATGGGGACCCTTCCGTTCCTAGATCTTGCCATACCCACACCGTTACTGCCGAAAACGTCACACGTATTGCGAACTCGGTTGCGCAGTGTGAGCAGGATCCGATAACCTCATCTCCTTCGCCCTCAAACGCCGCGTCCAACGTCCTCGGTAGATCAAGCCGTGAATCCGATGCCACAGGTGGCCAGTTGTTGGGCAGACTGTAACTGGAGGTCTGATGCTTGCAGGCATTTAGGGTGTAAAGGTCTGATAAACGCACCCTCCCGCACCTCTTGGTTTCACTCCAGGCGTAAAATACAAGATATCTGCCATCAACAACTTTTGGGTAGGAAGATTGCTCGGTCGTAGAGACGCCAAAGTTTAATGTGTCGTGTTCTGGCTCCAAGAGTCTCGCGAGATGCCCCCTCTGTGACCTGCCCTTCACCTCTAGACGTTTGTATTTGAGTGCGCTTTGGACGTGTCGGTGACGCATCAAACCCCAACCAACTCCAGGGCTGCTGAACTCAGAGCCCTTGATACCCTCAGGACAACCACTTGTCAGTTGATTTTGAGGCGTGTCCCTCCTATTGACAAGATGGAGCTTGACACATTTCTCGCAAACCCACTCGTCAGGCAAGTCGCGGGCGAGGGCTGCAAGGTATGCAAAGTGGTCCTCTCGGGACAGCTGTGCGGTGGCTTTTTTCAGGTGCGGAAGAGAGCCGTAGAGGGAGAGACAGGCCTGGGAGACAATGATTTGACTGTGAAAGGGGACCAACTCCAAGGTGAGGAGGAGTATCTCGACAGGCAGTTGGAGGAGTGGGCAATCCGGGTTTTGTGACTTTCGGGGCCGCCATTTGGCTGATATGATTCGACTATTGGCGAAGAAGTTTCGGCTTGCTGCTTTGAAATTGCCCATGGTTATCCGAGTTGTCCAGGACGGATGGTTGAGCCAACTAAGAGGGGGACTCGGAAGTGCGATCACACTCTTATGTACAGCACAGGATATAGTATTGCAGGCTCTTATGGGTCACATGGAAGTCAATCGAGCGTCAGCTTGCATAGGATTAGAAGCACATATGCCTAGAAATCGCAGGGGAATTAAGTGACTGGGTGCTTAAACTTCTTCCACGCCGCTCTCAACATGCAAGCACATGCGGATGCATACTCTCCAGGAAATTATTATTGAGTGGTGTCGTTCGGATGCAGCCAAGCAAAAGCTTCGCCACGGTCCAGGTAGTGTATATAATAGTTAGCTCGAGCATAGGCCAGCATCATCCAGACTGGTTTGACTAGCTAGCAAGCAGACTTATAGCAGATTCTTAGGAAAACTGCTCTTAGACTTATTAAAGCTTAGACTATCTTGTAAGTTGTTTATCTCTTAAGGCGCCAAATGGTGTAACCTATATATTTTCCCTACTTGACCCCTGTTTAATAACGTGTACCATAAAGTAACTTTAGCA
>JABCKW010000533.1:0-27388 GCA_014824385.1 Fusarium cyanostomum
TGCGAAGCATATATGACCAATTAACCTCGGTACCTAATGTAGGGTGCCTTACACTTTTGTACCGATGGTACAGTGGTCATTGTGTGCGACAAATCTTTACTGCTGACTCATCCCTTCCCTAGCGTGCCTGGGATCCCTAGATCAAGCTCCTTCATTGGCGGACTACCTCCGTAGCCACGGGACCCCACTGACACCCACCTCTAGAGCCACGGCTCCGGCCCGGACGCGCAGAACCCGGGTCCAACATTGACGCCCTTATTACATACAGAATTGCGATATCCTCAGTCCCTTGTTTACATCATTTTTCCGGGTCCTGCAGGCTTTTCGATGCAGGGACCGGACACGAGTGGCCACTCTTATTTGCTTCGCCTCCGCTCTAAACCCCGGGGCGTCTTGTCCGGTGTTAGTAACCGGTCCCTTCTTGTGAAGGGAAAAAAAGAAACCCTGTGTTTCCCTACATACAAGCAAGGGGTGACGTCCCTGCGTGGCAAAAAATACAACAAGTCTCCCATGGACAATGGCACGCTCATCTGCCCATAATCTTGCCTAGTTTGCCTCTTGCTGTGGTGCTCGTGAACCTCAATCCTTCATCTTTTTCCATTTCAACGTCCGCCAAACACTATTCCTTTCTTGTCATCTTAGGCACTGTGATTGATGCTGCGCTTGGAAGCGATCCCCTTCACATACCCGTCGTTCGTCCTTCCTTGTCCGGCGGCCGGCTTGGGCCCTGTCATGAACTGCTCCACCAGCGCCATACAAAGACAACCGCCTCACAAAGTCACCGATCCAGATCTCATCGCCATCCGTGCAAGACTTCTCAACGCCCTCGCCGTCAAGGCGTCCGCGCTCGTGACGCCGCCGGCCACCAACGTGTCGCCTCCATCATCTCACGCCGTTCCGCCCGGTGCGGCTCGGCGCTCCCGCTCCCGCCCGCACGGCTCGTCCCCCCGTGTTATCGTCGGCCCCCAAGCCCTCAACCGCCTCCCCGCCGAGCTGGCCAGGCTGCACCTCTCGTCGCCGCTGATCGTGTCGAGTCCGTCGCGCCTGAGCCTCGCACGCAACATTCAGGCCCTAATTCCCAACCTCGACAGTCGTCTCCTCAGCTCGGCTGTTGTCGCCGTCCCCGCCCGAATCTCCGGCCGAGACTGCGTTGTTAGTGTCGGAGGCGGCTCTGCCGTGGCATTAGCCAGAGCCGTGGGTTTGCGCAAGGGAATCCCTCATATCTGCATCCCTACGACCTATAGCGGGAGCGAGATGCACACTTGCGCGGGGCAGGGTGAGCGTGCTTCTGGAAGTAGCTCAAGGGCATCCAAGGAGATTGCCAGGGAGTCCAGGATGCTCCCCGCCGTTATCATCTACGACGAAGACCTCACCATGAGCTCACCAACTCGATTCTCTGCGCCGAGCGACGAGGATGTCATGGCCGACTTCAACCGGGCCGGCCAAGCACCCAAATCAGAGGACGCCTGCTGGAGCTACATCCATCTCCCAGGTGTCTAGAACCAGTGTTATCGTCACCTAGAACATTCCAACTACCATCTCCTTACAACAAATGTCCGTCTTGCATACTACGAGGAGTGCTTCGATCTCCTGCTTTCATACTATATTCCCCCTTTTCTCGCCGATTTCTCGGGCTTGGGACGAAATTTGATGATTAATGTGATTTACACGACATGCGGCGATTCCCGTCCCCATACGGTTGAGATGCCGTGCAGAAAGGAGCACAGCCCGGTCCGCGGAGTGTGGTAGCACTTGAAGACGATACCGAGGCGCCGCGCGCTTCTCGACCACTTCTCCAACAAGGATCCTCCTACTGGAGCGGTTCTGGAGGTGATGCCGTCGCAAGAGTATTCTTAATCCACCTGCCCAGAGGTAGGCCTCGGTCGAGATAATCGATTCGAAGCCGCTTGGCATCTCCCGTCAAGCGAGAGATCAGCATGCCTTTGGAGTCCTGGGGTAAAGGAGACTCATGTCAGAGGCTACTAGGCCTCAAAATACCCCAAGTCGTGTAACATCGACCAAGGGCGTTTTTTCGACTCAAATCGAATGGGCTATAGGTTATTTCACCTTATAATATTATTCGTTTCGGAAGACTACCAACTACACATAAGTCGTTGGATATCTATCTCCTAGGATGGACTTCTTCAAATCTCTAGATAGCTGCAATTGATGGTTATCAACCCCAAAGCTTGAGCTTTGATACAAGCTATGCTGTTTTCTCATATTCTAGTGAACTGTACTTCTACGCACGATTGTAAATGACGGACCGTTGTCTTCCGATCATGTATGCTAATCGTCCTAGCCAGCCATATTCGTACGCCGTTTTCTTTCGTTGCAGAGGGAATCATATCGTTCCGTAACCACGGGGTATCACAATACTCGTTGTCCTCCAAACAAATGCCTCGTTTCCCCAGCACCTTTCCGCTCAGTCTAGACCATCAAAGCCCATGATGCCGTGAGACCCCATCGGTCCAAGCTTGCTGCTCTGCACCTCCTTGCGTCGCTTCACCCGTCGCTTCATCTCGGCTACCCGCTCGTCGTCGCTGTCCTCGCCACTATCGCTCTCCGCAGCCCGCTTGCCGGAGGTGGCCTCATCATCATCACCATCGCTCTCGTCACTGTCCTCGTCTTCGTCGCTGTCATCATCATCGCCTTGCAGCTCTGAAAGCTCCTCCCACAACTTGACCGTCCTACCGCCGGCGCTGATGAGGCGGTTCTCCGAGTCGAAGCCTAGGGACACGACGCTCTCCATGTGGTCGTGACGCAGATTGGCCGAGACGTCGACTTCGCGGCGAACCAGGTCGACAACCCTCAAACTTCCGTCGCCGACGCCGCAAATGACCTTCTTGCCAAGTCCCATGTCCTGGGGGACAAGCGCAACAGCGTCGATGCTCTCGCCTCCGCCTTTTTTGTCACCGTCCACGATGATGCGCTCTTGCTGGTCATCCCAAGCACCCTTATCCCATAGCGTAAGCACGCCGGACCCGGATCCAATCGCTACGATGCCGTTTTCGCGGTGTCCCTTTGGGCCCATGCCTGGCACGAAGCATGAGGCTAGCAGCTCATCCTCCTGGTCTTCGCTGCGCACAAGCACGCCTCTCCTCACATCGGTGACAGCCAGAGTTGTACCGCCGGTGCTAACCCATTGCTTTGGAAATCCGCTGGTGCTCTCCTTGGTTGGTGGTAGGGGGGTAATCGAAGAGACGTAATCGGCATGGGGGTAGTGAGTCTGGGCGGGCTTCTTGCCAGGAGCGCCGTCGCGCAGATCAATAATGTGTAGGGCGCCCGAGTCGGTCCCGAGAAGCAGGCTCTGAGGGTTTAGGACATGGAGCAGCGTTGGCGCATCGGGCATCGAGGTTGTACTGGGGATGGCGAACTTGGAAATCACTTTGCCAGTCGCGGGCTCAAAGTGTTTGACTAGCGAGTCGGTTCCAGCAGAGTAAACGGCTATGGCTGTTAGTATATGAAATGGAACAGCGTGATTGCAGTAAAGTTTACCTGATCCATCGTGCGCATAAACTAGAGACCTGCAGCTCCCCTTGTGTCGTCGCGTGCGCCAGACAGAGTCAATCATGCCCTTTCCATCGCTCAACACGCTGGTGTCTCCGTCGGCGCTATCGTCGGAGGAGGTGCCGGGAGGCAGTCGGAAGGTCTCGACATGGCCACTGGACAGACCGACAGTGAGTAACGGCTCAGTGGGATGAAGAGCGGTAGCAAAGACGTCGGCCGTAAGAGGCAGGGTGCAGGTATTTTCGAACATGGCGGCGAAGTTGGAGGCGGACGAGATTGGAGGTTGTCGCGAGGAGGAAAGAGATAACAAAGAACAAACTAGACCCAGAGCGAATGAAACAAGGTCAATAAAAGACAGGAGCAGTCAATTAACCCCAAGGAGCTCGTGCCAAAACTCTGACTCGACTAACTCTCGTGAAGAGTCTTGGGTCGTCTTTGTTTGACTGGGTCGTTTGCAACGTTGAAAGCTGATATTCTGGAGAGAGAAAAAAATTAAGCTCCAAAGTTGAAGCTTTAGCCTGATGCACTGTGCCGGTAAGTCATTGCAGCCTATGCGCACTGTCTTTGATGCGGCCTACCCTGAAGAATCACGGTTTTCTAAGCGATGCTCTGGCTATTGCATTATGAGATAGACTGGTGTCTATTCTATATATCCCTGATGTGATATGCCTGGTTATGTTTCCAGAGAAAGAGAACGCTTGTCTTTAATCAACATGATAGTAGGGCTAAAGTCATGTTGTACATGGTCTTAACTATCGCCGTGTGCTGCTTGTTCACAGACGAAGTAGCAATGCAAAGTTATAAAATAGCTGAGACACAGATAACCGTCCCCGAAAACATAGAAAGAGAGAACAGCCAGTTACATCCTTGGGATTCCAAGCATCAGTTGTTACTGCAGGAATTAGGTGCCTGTCGTGACCCTAGTGGTGGTCCCTGAGCTACAGCGGCGTCTAACGGTTTTCCCCGCTGTGAACGGTAAGGTGGGGGCGGGGGGTTGCACACAGTACGTACCGTTTGGAGGCGGATATCTGATCTCTCTCCATGCCTGAGGTGATGTGATGTCAAGATTCACATAAACACCAACTCTTTCAACTCTTAGACTACCGCAAGATGAACATTCCAAGCATCTGCTGCGCATGGCTGCTGATGCTTTCAGCGATGGCACTCGCTGAATCTGGCCAAGAGCCATTCCGCTGCATCATGTACCTGACCGGGTAAGTCTGTCACCTCATCGTCACGGCATCACGCGACATCTCACGAATCTGGGGTTGGAGTAGCTACTAACCAAGAGGAATTTCATCCCAGTCAACACAATGTCGTGCCATCAATAAGCCTGGTCCAAGACGTCTCACACGTCATCCTCGCCTTCATGCGGTCCGAGTTCTTCAATGTTGACGAGACACCTGATAAATATCCATTGTTCACCTCCATCTCAGACGTCTGGAATCAATTTCCAAACCACACAAAAGTAATGGTGGCGATTGGAGGATGGGGCAACACTCAGGGCTTCGAAGATGCTGCTAGGAACCAGTCCTCGAGGAAGCGATGGGCTGGCCAGGTTGCTGCCATGGTTGATGCAACTGGAGCTGATGGCGTTGATATTGACTGGGAGTATCCGGGGTAGGCCTTCTCTGATTGCACCCTCGAAATTTACTAACTGGATATAGAGGAAACCGTGACGACTACATATTGATACCAAATTCCAAGCGCGAATGGGAGATTGAAGGCTTTGTCTCGCTGCTCCAGGAGCTCCGTGCTGCCCTTGGCCCTGACAAGCTTCTATCTGCCGCAGTTCCAGGCAAAGAAGTCGACTTAATGGCCTTTACGCATGATACGGTTCCTAGAATTGTCAAAGAGGTTGACTTTCTCAACATCATGACGTACGATCTGATGAACCGCCGCGACAACATCACCAAGCACCATAGTGGTGTTGCAGATTCGCGAGACGCCATCCAGCGCTATATCGACCGCGGTGCATCGCCCAACCAGGTCAACCTCGGATTTGGGTACTATGTCAAGTGGTTCATGACCAAACAATGTGACCCCGCGAATCCGATAGGTTGTCCCACTCAACTGCTCGAGGACCCGAAGACTGGGGCAGATATGGGAAAGACAGGCGGCTTCGGTTGGCACGACGAAACCCCCGAGGACGTGGCTGGATCGTTTGCTCGTGCGCAAGCTAAGGGAAGCTATGATGGCGACGGGAGCTACTACTACTGGGGTTCTCAGGAACTCCGGTGGTGGTCGTTCGATACCAAGCAGAGTATCCAGAGAAAGTTTGACGATGTTGTCCCTCAGCTCAACGTGGGCGGGGTCTTTGCTTGGGGTCTCGGAGAAGATGCACCGAAGTTCGAACACTTCAAGACCACAATTGAAGCAGTTCGTAAGATCCGAGCATCTGATGGAGCCAAGGACGAGCTATAGCTCCAAGACGTTGCACCTATGTGCTCTGCGAGCCTATGTGTGTGTTATGACATGATGGCGCACCTCTTCTTGGCTCGGCTGTTCCGCACCCGCGAATTGCAACGCTTTCACCTTTTGGGTCGAGTTACGAGTAAGCAACTCGCGATGCTGGGCTTACCGATAGCTTTAAGCTAGGATCCTCCGATTGAGCCAGGTCTTGACGAATCACAAGCTCGAAACAAAACACGCTTCGGCCAGGGACGATCCTCTAGTGCAACGCTGTAAAGCATCTCCCCGCTCACTCCTCCAACGATACCTGCGTCTTCTCCACACGTGCTCCCCGAGATGCCGCCCTCATGCCCATGAAGCTCACTTTTATCCACCACGAGCTCCCGAAACCTTGTGCTCTGCTGCAAAAGTTGGCCTGCGAAGCGTCATGATCCCTCCGCTTGGGCCGGGCCTAATCCAATCCCAAACACCGAAGGCTCGGCGAGGACCACCAGCTGGAGCCTTTGGCTGCCATGTCTGGTGAGATTCGACCTGTTCCTGGGGGATCCCAACCAACATGCTAGGTCATCTCGGTGAGCTTCCTAAATAGGCTTATCCAACGCGGATCACTCACGGTTATGTGCGAATGTCCAGTCCATAAAACCCGGAGAGAGCCCAGGTGGTATTGGGCCTTTTTGGTGTTTGGTTAGCCTCAGTCTCAATTGCGGCCTCAATCCCTTGTTGCTCACCAGGCTGACCTGGCGTTGTGGTTCTCTTGCGCCGTCCTCCCTTGTGACAATCAATTGACTCGTCTCGTCCAACATGCGCTTCTCGACCTCGCTCCTTGCTGGCCTTGCGGTCGCGAGCCCTGCTGTGGCCGCACCCAAGCCAGACTATGGCTCCAATGGCTCCTTCAAGCCCATCAAGCAGATCGAGCTTGGTCCGCGACCCTACTTCCTCGTCAACGACATGGACGAAGGCCCGCTTAAGAAGAAGCTCCAGTTGTGCTCCGAGAAGCCCCAGAAGTCTTCGGAATGGTCAATTGCCCACCGCGGTGGCGGTACTCTCCAAATCCCCGAGCACTCGCTCGAGTCCAACCTCGCCGGAGCTCGCATGGGCGCTGGAATCCTCGAGTGCGATGTGGCCTTCACCAAGGACCGCGAGCTCGTGTGCCGACACTCGCAGTGCGACCTCCACTACACGACCAACATCGTCACCATCCCCGAGCTCAACAAGAAGTGCACGCAGCCCTTCACGCCGGCCAAGGACGGCAAGCCCGCGTCGGCCAAGTGCTGCACTAGCGACATCACCCTCAAGGAGTTCAAGACGCTCTGCGCAAAGATGGAGGGCTTCAATGCCAGCGCCACCAACGCAACCGAGTTCCTCGACGGCACGCCCAACTGGCGTACCGACCTGTACGCCACCTGCGGCACCGTCATGAGCCACAAGGAGCACATTGAGCTGGTCAAGCAGCTCGGCCTCAAGCACACCCCGGAGCTCAAGACGCCCGAGATCAAGATGCCCTTTGAAGGCGACTACACGCAGGAGAAGTACGCGCAACAGCTCATCGACGAGCACAAGGAGGCGGGCGTCAAACCCAAGGACGTCTACCTCCAGAGCTTCCTGTACGCCGATATCCTGTACTGGCTCAAGGCCGAGCCCAAGTTTGCCCAGCAGGCCATGTATCTCGACGAGACGGGCGACACCCCCGAGACGTTCAAGACGGCTGTGGCGAACCTCACGCGCTACGCCAAGGACGGCGTGCGCTACATTGCGCCGCCGCTGAACTACCTGGTCACCGGCAAGGACGGCCAGATCGTGCCCAGCGAGTACGCCAAGCAGGCGAAGAAGCTGGGCCTCAAGATCATCACCTGGAGCCTGGAGCGGTCCGGCCCTCTGAAGAACGGCGCGAGCGGCAACTACTACTACAGCTCCATCGCCAAGGTTGTCGACAACGATGGCGATGTGTTTAAGCTGCTGGATGTGTTCCGCCAGATCGGAGTGGTTGGAGTCTTCTCGGACTGGAGCTCGACAGTGACGTATTATGCCAATTGCTTTGGCCTGAAGCTGTGAAAGGGGGAATGATGAGATGATAATGATTAGAGACAGAATGGAAGAATCATGAAAAAATTCCTTTGCCAATTGCCTCACACTGTCGGTATGTGAGTTGACAGGTTAATTAGAGTTCAGTTGGAACAGCGTAACGGTTTGTCTCAGCAGACGCCTCAACGGCTGCCCATTTATTAACCAACGCCAAAGAAGACGTAGAAAAGAGGGACCTTCCTAGAACGGACATGTTCCAGTATATCATGCTTTATTGCACCAAGTCTTTGAGAAGTTCCCTTTCGGCGGTGGACTCGTAAAGAATTACCCGTTTTGTCGGTCATCTTGAAGTAGAAATGCCCAACGGCATGTCAGCACGCCAGGTAATTCTCCCCGAAGACGCCACGCCAATGAACAACCGCGCTAGAATGGCTTCCTCTAATTCCCGAGGTGCAGCAAGAATGTGAGTTCACGGTTCTTCAGCTGCCGCGTCCAGATGGAGAGACTATCCCCGCCACGCGGACCAAGAAAACATGGATGTAAACTTGACGACCGGCAATAAAAGGATTTTCCTAAGCTAAAAAAAGAAGAGAATAATGCTAAGGGTTCGGTCAGCTTGATGATTTCTTATGAATATTTTACAAGACTTGATTATAGTCTCTAGATATTATTAAATAGTGAATCGGGAGACAATACCGCGTGCCCCGTCGGCCGAGACAGGTACTTTGTATCAACATGTCATATGTGGACCGGCCCTCGTCTTCCCCGGATTCATTCTACCCCGGATCTAAACCCTTACCCCGGATTCATGACCTGTAACTACTACGTAGTAGCAACGAGGTTCAAAGGCTGAAACCACATCCGTCAGAGGAGGCTTTGTCTCTTAGCCCATCCTCGGCCGTTTCAACGCCATGGAAAAGGTCCAGATGACCTTCTTCGCAGAGGACGAACGAGCAGATTACGGTATAGAGATTGAGCATGAGAGGGGTGGGATGGAGACTGAAGATGATGAGAGTACGAACCAGCTTTATGATGCTGCCATCAAACAAATATCTGGAGCATAGCTAAATGAGAATATCCTTGGAGATTCGGGGGTTGTGGAGATGATTCTTCTGGCCCTGGTCACGCTACGAGATCCTTCCCTGCACTAGGGACCAACTTTTAACATAGATAACCTTGCTCCTTGACAAGCGAAGATCCAACTACCACTCACATACGTAGTACTCCGTAGTCGAAACGCAGCTAGGCAATGTTACTCCGTTATCCGTGCGCATGGCAAGTGCTGAGTAGAGCAATGCGGAGAAATTGGCCATCTTGACCTGATCCCTGAAAAGCAACTCGACAGGCTGGGGAGTTTGCGGGAGAAGGAAATGGCGAATAGATTCGGCGGCTTGGTTATGAGCGAGGACTGCAAAGGCAGACAGCTGCTTGATATATATACGCCTATGTTGAACATGGTCAGATGTCGACTCGATGCTCCATCTGATATGTTACGGTTCGACCAGATCGCCCGGAAGACCGGCATCCATCGCACTGACCGTCCATGCAACCTCGCCATGCCTCCATTCAAACCCGCCGTATCTCCATGGCGCATCTGTTCTGCAGCGACCGTGACCAAGAACGGAGGGCGGCTTACGGAGCTAAGCCGGGGGCCCCTGGTTCAAATAAAGGGTCGAGACTCGGGGGGTTGAAATTGTCTGATGTTGGTTTTCTGCAGGTTTATGGCTTGTTATACTTACTCTCGTCACGTTCTGAGTTTGCAGCGCCGACTCCCACCTGGTCCGGGGTAGAATACCTCGTCGTCGAATATATCTTTGGCAAGTGATTCTCGGGTTCGACAACCCAAGGAATTCATTTCGACAATAAACACGAAGCGCAATATACAGATACGTCGATCTAACAAATGAGGACGCTCTATCGGCTGACGACCAACGCACCACCTCGAGATCGAGTCTGCACCCAGCTCGTCTGGGACTGAATGCGACAGAGAAGACCGCCATGGCTCAATTTCCAGTAGTCAATGGCGTCACCGTCGCAGTCGCGCCGCCAGAGGGTTATGTCGTCGACTTTGATCACCCGCAGCGACGCCACGAGATGGCGGCGTATGTGGTCTCGGGCATTGGCATGTCCATCACGCTCCTCTTCATCCTCCAGTTTCTGTACATCAAGTTGTGGGTTATGCGGAAACCAGATGGCGAGACAGGTATGCACCCGTTCGCTGCTCTCCGGTGTCGTGCGCTGAGTGTCAGCAGTGTGTATCGTTATAGCGTGGGTATTCTCCATCGCAGTTCAAACGGTTTCTATTCGTAAGTCGTCCATGAGGTGTCGTCGTGGCTCTTTCGTTGGAGACGCTCACCGGTTGCAGGATTGTTTGCCTTGGGGTTGATGGGTATACACTCGTGGGAACTCTCCCTGGAGGATTACATCCATGCTAACAAGGTGAATCTCGAAGGAGCAGAATTTCAACCAGATGAGATTGCTGACGGATTCTTAGCTCACCGTCATCTCGCCCATTCTGTACGCAGTCTGCACCGGCTTCTCTAAAGTGGCGCTGATCCTCTTCTATTGGAAGCTTTCGCCACAGCGGTGGTGGAGGTGGAGTGTGTATGGCATCTTCTTCCTCGCGGCCGGATACAACATCGCCTCCTTCTTTGCCGTCATCTTTGGGTGTCGACCCTTCAGGAGACACTATGATGTGACGGTGGCCGAAGGAAGCTGCGTGAATCGGCGGGCGCTTTTAACCTGCAACGCTGCGCTTGGCATCGTGTCCGATCTTGTGCTGCTGGTGATGCCGATTCCCATGATTGTAGGATTGCAGATGCCACTGAGGCAAAAGATTGGACTCATTCTCCTATTTAGTATTGGTTCTGCGTGAGTACTCGGCTGAGGTGGTATATC
Source organism: Fusarium cyanostomum (assembly GCA_014824385.1). Lineage (NCBI taxonomy): Eukaryota > Fungi > Ascomycota > Sordariomycetes > Hypocreales > Nectriaceae > Fusarium > Fusarium cyanostomum. The sequence continues at coordinate 10,843 of JABCKW010000533.1, forward strand.
GAGTTCGGAGCACCGTTGGCTGATCTTGGTAGGACACTTGTGACCTCGGTGGTTCGACTAGTACTCATAGTACCGATTCTCGACACCAATGACACCACTTGGGTCGTTTCTGGAGCCGTGGTTTGGCTGTAGGTGCTCAATACGCCCAAGAGAACAATGACTGACACTCAACTGCAGCTTCATCGAGGCCAATCTGCTTGTCATCTGCGCATCGTTGACAACTCTCCGGCAGCTCTTCACCCACGTAGCACCCAGACTCATCGGCGAACGAGGGTCTTCAGCAGGATACGGAACGAGCGGCAGCAGAGGAGCCCTAGGACATTCATTCCAAGCGATCAGAAACATGACGAACAAGACCGAGGTGGACAAGTACGGCATCGCCATCGGAGAAGGCGGGTTCGACCTGAGGACCATCGGACAGGCAGAGCCGACCGAGACCGAGATCAGGGCCTACGAAACGGACGCGGAGCAGGGTGAGATGATCAGGCACTTGCGACGACAGGAGTCGATCAAGAATGCGTCCGAGACTCAGCTGTGGGATCCGCGAAACGATAGCGATGAGGGCGATCGGGCCATTGTCCAGACGACGACGGTGACAGTTGTGTATGAGGATCGCAACAAAACACGCCCTTGAGGGAAAGGGACTCGGGGAAGGCGTTTGGATGGCTGGATACACGAGCAGCTGATTGTTTTCATCTGAAGCCTGCTCAACAGGTTAATACTGCAATATGAGCCGCTTGACTTGTGGGTTTCGCAAGTTTCCGAAGCACCCGATGCCATTCGCCAGAAGCGTCGCATCGGGCACACAAAATGAGGCCGGCCAAGTTTGAAACGCGTTTCCGTTGGCGCCGTCTCAAACCTGGCCACACAATGCGAATCGCTTCAGCGTAGTGCCAGGGCCAACTGCCGAGCCAAGGCTGTGCCTCAGTGGCTCGGCAGTGCTTCAGCAAAGGGCAGCGCGCAAGCATTGATTGGGAGCAAGGCCGCCGGGACAAGAGTCGTCGCGTCACGGACTGCGGCTGCGCGTCGTCGTCAGGAAGATGATGATGTTTTTTTAACTAGGTAAAGATGCTTTTCAACTAGGTAAAAGATGGCTTGGGCTGGCTGAGGAATGCTTTATCTCGTGTTCGTAACTCTTTCAGTGAGAGCTGTAGCGGTGTTTAGCACTGGCGGTACGGAGTAGATTCAGTGGTATTTACTCAGCCACGCCCAGCCACGTCATGACCTCATCGACCAAGCCTCAAAGCACCCCCAGAAAACGTCAGAAGTTGGGCGTTTGTCTCCAGCACACGTCATGTGTACGACGCCACACTCTGTTCTCCATCCGTGATTATCCATTACAAGCTCTTGAACCCTCCAAAGCAGGGAAATCCAACCACTCAGCGTCGTCGTCACCAGTGATCTTCACACCCTGCACCCACCTTTTCTTGGTTGGTTGGTTTTGGTTGGCTGGTATTTTCCTCGAGGGTTCAAGCCGGACTTGATGACTGTCGGGAAGAGCGAATACGCTAGAGCGTGGTCTCGTCCTGACGTATCGACTCTGCTCCTCCGTAACCGTAAGGCTGTCCATCCTCGGCCTAGCTGGCCTCGTTCTCTGAGAGCCACCTGACCGTGGCCGTTTCGCGTCTCTGTCATAATATGCCGAAGCTGCCGTCTCTTAAATGCTACCTCACCTGCTTTACCCAACTCTTTCTCTACCTGATTCCTTTACCTCACTCCTGCTGCCCTTTTTGAGATCTCGCGATCCCCCAAACAACTTCAACCCTACAGCTAATACAATCGCAATCGAATAGTCGCCATGGCTCTCGGAATCATCACCATCGTCCACGCCGTCCTGGCCGTCCTGCTCATCATTGAGCTTGGCCTCACGGCATATGGTAAGCCCAACGACTCTTCTGTCTGCCAAACCATCACCAGGCTAACTCCCTCCAGTTGTCGACGCAAGCAACCCTTTCCGTTTTGGCGGCGGCTCTCCGTCGGAATATGCCTTTATGCTCTTCTGCTCCGTCTGGTCCATCCTCATGCTCGCCTACCTCGCTCTGTCGCCTGTCTTCGCTCCCCGCCTCTACCACAACATGGCTGCTCTCGCCATCCTTGCCGTCACCACCATCTTCTGGTTCGCCGGCTCCATCGCGATGGCGGCCAAAATCGGCGTTCCTGACTGCAACGGAAATAGGTACTGCCAGTGCCTCCAGGCTGCTGTTGCCTTTGGCTTCTTCATCTGGGCCGCCTTTACCGGCTTGACTGTCATGGAGGGTCTGGCGTCCATGCGATCGCGCGGCCACAGCGCCCATGCCGATACCACCAAGCCTGGCGTCCACCACTACGGTGCCTAAGCGAATGGATGTGATGGAATAATGGATGGATGCGTTGATGGATAAGGTTTCCTACACTTTTCTTCTTCTTCATGTTATGCGAAACGGCCGGAAGATACCCTTCAGGACTTGACGAAATCGTCGGAACATTCCAGATATGTTGGACTGTTTTTATATTATGCGACAGTGTATTTGCTGTTAGTCTGGTTTAACAAAAGCTCACAACTTTTCACGTGGTCAATTTTCGAGGCAACATGACTGATGATTGTGAAGTACATCGTCTTGAGAGAGGGCTACGGATCTCAAGCAAAGGTGAGGTGAGCTATTGATGCTGTGCTTGAGTGAAGCCGTTTGTGTCCACTTACACACGCACAGCCTGCCCTCGGGATGGTTGTGCTTCATCAGGGGACCAGCAATGCCGACCGTCACCACAGTGAAATAAAGGTAAATATGGAATCAAACCCTAGTTTCATTCCGTAGGACTGAATATCGAAGATGGATGGGCCATTTCTTGCGGGTGAAAACGGCTGCAAGGGTGATTCAAGGGAGTGTGCCTGTGTGCCTCGGAATCAAGCCCGAGGACATTCCTGGGCGCTATGGGCAAGGGTCAAACAATGCATCCCTTCGACTGTGGAATGACTGGAAATGCAGAGGGATAGGCCAAGCGGCTTAGGAATCAGTAAGTACTGCACTAGGCCCCACAAGTCATTCCACAGTTGAAGGATACAACGAGAGTGGTCAAAAAGACTGCGCTAATGTTTGTGTCGACCACTTCCATGAGCCATTGCAATTTATTGCTCTCCTCTTAGAACGATGCACTGCGGGCTAGTTCAATTCTCCTCCGTGATTAAGAGCAATTCGGAAAACAGCGCACCATGTGTCATTCCCCAAGGCATGCTCTGAGTACTGTATATGTTGCTATGGACAGTTTGGCAAGGCAAGTTGAATTCAGCCAACCCACCAACGGCAACCCAAAACTAACATCCCCAGGCGATGCCCTGCTATTCATTAGCTCAGGCATTGTGTTCGCACGCATAGAACCATCCTCTTATCGTAGTCAAGACCTGGCTCGGCTGTTGGGAGGCTTTCTTTTGGTAATGCATCCCTCTGATAAGGACCCCACGGGGAGGCCCTGTAAGTAAAAGATGGGGGCTCCAGGTCATTTGTCTCCCCCATGACAAACCGCAATAATTAACATCTCAACGCAGCCGGTTATCTAACATGTCTCTTTGAGACGATAAAAAAGCAACAGGGCTGACGGCCTTGCACATAGTGAACCCCGGCTTTTGCTTCCCTGGACCCCGTGCGGCACGATGTTACCGTCCCTTGGCCCAATTGAGCTGTACATGAGTGAGCCAGTCTACAGTTTGAGTTTATCTCACTCTCTTTACACGAGCAATCCAGAATGGTTATCGCAGGCCATCCTTATCAGCTGCGGCATAAGATATCACAACGTTCAAGGATCCTGGACATGTTATCCTTATCAGACGCGCGCCAAGTCCGGAGATGGTCGTTCTTAGCCAGTTTGAAGAATCAAAGAACCGCAAGTGTTCTAAATTGCGGGCATGTCTTCCCCTGAGGGTTTATGTGTGAACATTTCCTGCCGTTCTTCCCTCTGGTTCACTGCTTCAACAGCGGTTGTGAAGCTTGCGGGAAAGTAAGTAGGACCCTTGACTGAGTGGCGTCGACGTCTACAAGCCCGGCCATTCCATCCATCTGGCGAACAAGAAGCTACCACCAACTTTACCTTTGCGCCAGATAAATTCGGGAGAGCAGCTCTCCCAAGCTTCTGGTGCAGCGGGCGCAACTGGCATCGCCAGCCCAGTTGCAACGCTGGATGACTGCGTACGGCCGCCCTCATAAGAATCGTTGAAGGATCTGGGCCTCGATGAGCTTGTGAAGGCGCTTTACATCAATTCACAATCCTCAAAATCGGCTGATTGAATCGAGTGAGTCAACTTGGTGATATAACTCGGTCCGATGCTTTGGTTCTGCTGGATTTCTGCTTTTGTCATCTGGATCCTGATTCTTGACCGCTCGCCACGCAACATCTTTACCTCCTTTGCTGGACAGCGGATATCAGCCATATACCATATTCTTTTCTTGAATTGCAGCATTTTATCCTGGATTTCTTATTATTGTTCGGCTGCATAAAGCGAATCGACTTTCATCTCTACTGTTACCTATGGCTTCTGTCACAACTCCAAGGCTATACCTTACTTACACACCTGCGTCACCCCAAACGACATGTCAGGACGAAGCGCGTTCGCGCGAAAAAAGGCCACCGAGACCAAGCATCAACAGCACACCAGCCGGAGCCGCCCTCATTCTATAACTACGTCTTCTAGCAACGACGATCTCATCACCGACTTCCCGCTCCCTCCCGCCAGCGCAAGCATCACCCAGCCGCGATATCCCAACCAACTACCGCAAAATGCCACGCCCTTGGTGGGAACTGGAGGAGGCTGGAATACACAAGCCAACCCAGCGATGATGGGTGATCAGAGAAAGGACGTGTATATGAACAATCGGCTTGCTTCGACGAAAGAAGACTGGCCCCACGATAGACAGAGAACTTCTACGCTGCCCACACCGAGGACGGAAGAAGTGACCGGCATCGAAAAGAGTGGGTTACGGAGTATGATCGATAAACGAAGCGACGACGTTCGAAAAGGCTTGGCAAAGACTTTTACCTTTCGCAAGAAGGACAAAGATGAAGAGTTGGCAAGGCGAGACAGCGTTGACAGACATGCAAGCGTAGCGACTACTCAACCCAGCACCCTCTCGAACCAGAGCGAAGACGCCGGTTATGACAGATCCCCTCTGATGCGTATACGGACGGCGCCGGCAATAGCACCGTATACACGTCCTCACCACCCACTACCTTCTCCGCCTAGCCCCCAGACCTTATGGAACATGCCCCCCATTGGCCCGCCTCCAACATCGAAGCTCCCACCGATCCCGCAAACACCACCTGCAACGGCGCCGCAGATCAAGCAGTGGCTCGGCCGAGGACGTCCAGTAGGTAAATGGAACAAGCTTCGCAAAGACCCCGAGTTGTGGGACCCTAACGGCGATGTCCTTATCTTCCTCGGGCGAAAAGGCCAGAGATTGCCGAGTTTTCGTCTCTCGTCGCGCGTCATTGAAGCGACTGGGAGCCGGCATCTCATCACTTTATTGCGCGAAGGTTCGACAGAAGAGCATCTCTACGTGTCTCCTTCGCCGGCTAGTGAATCTCGCTGTCGAGAGTTTCGTGATGCACCACTTACACCACCTGCTTCTGGAGGTACCAGCATAGGAGATCTCGAAGGTCAAATCTCGTATGAGATGCACTTCCCACCTCCTCAAAACGTTAACCGGATTGACCAACTTCGTCACAAAATTACCACACGTAACGTCTTTGCTTTGCTCATTCATGCCTCAATTGTTGGCCTCTCCTTACACCAGGCTCTCTCCGACCTACACGTCCGTCTGGACAGCTACATGCCCCCACACAACGATAATGTCACTCAGATTGTGCGATATCTCTGCAGTCGAGATCTCGACCATGTTCGATCCGATCCCGCAACGGCAGTGTCGCTTCTCGCATGGGCAGAAGCGCCGGATGTGCGATGGGAGGACGGATGGAGGGTGTGCTTCACGCACTGCGTGGGCATGTACGCACAGGTAGAGTGCAGGGATCTCAGGCACGTAACTTCCATCACGAGGGCGATGTTGGGGAAAGCGAGTCTGGAGATGCAAATACGTGTTCGGGCTGCGGCGGAACGACTGGCCGGGTTTGAGTACGATGACATGTGGGCGTTTGCACAAGAAGCCAGCCCGGCGAGGAGGGGGGCCGAAAGGTTGAAGGACATGTTTAAGAGTCACTATGAACGGATGTACGGATCTTGGCCGCCGGCACAGTCAAGCAATCGGTCTACGCGCTCGGCCGGTAGCGCTGGAGGAGAGACATGGCTCACCCGTCCTTTGGCGATGGCCTTGCAGAAGGACTTTGGCGCGCTGTATGATTATGTTGTGAACCGAGATATCATCTGGGATGTCTCGGAGGCGCGATCGGGGCGCAAGTGGATGATGGCGTCGGAGAGCGGAAACATGGCCTTCGAGGCGGATACGGCGCATGTGCCCATGACGGATATTCTCATTGAGTATGACAACAAGCAGCGCTTCCCGCACATACCGCATCCGTATCCCCTGCTACCCGAGCCGACATCACCCTTTGAGACAAAGAACATTGGTGGCTTGCTTGGGAGAGCGCGGAAGACGGAGGAGAGTCACAATGGAGACGGCACGAGTGCGCTGGAAAGAAGAGTTCGGCTCGCTTACACGGAGAGCGCCATGTACAAACCGGGCAGCGATTTCGCGAATAACGAACTCGTCGACGCGTTCGAACGTTTCGAGAAGAGCGACCGGGACGGCGATCTAGACCCTGCCACGGCGCGGCGCGGCCGATGGGTGCTCATTTATGGAATACTACAGACGCTGGCGTCAGTCTCTGTGGATGATGAGAGGGTGCAGCATGGTGAGCGGGTGGAGTATCATCTGAGTCCAAGGTTGGAGGGTGTGAGGGTGCCGCCTTGGAAGCGTGGGAGGAGTGATGGGATCGGAGAGGGTGCTCATGAGAGGTCGTATTGTTGGGTTATGGAGGAGAAATGGGGGAGGACCGAGGAGGAGGATGGATAGAGAGAGGCTGGTACCGGCCGGAGCGTCGGGATATGAGTCCGGTACCGGGTGGGTCTGTCGGGACGGGATGCGGGCCGGGACGGAAGGGGAGGATTCTGAGAGTCCTGATATCTGCATGCCTGCAGAGTAGTACTGAATATGTCTATACGGATACTCCGTATGATGTACTTGAACTGATCATCGCACTAAGAACGAGAGCCAGATCGTACCTGCTGATCACCGTTCGCTCCCAGCCACCGATTAAAGACGATGAACCCGCAGCAAGACCCTGAGCGATACATCCAAGGGCAAAGAGTCGAAATAAGAGGAAAGCTACCCGCCACCCGCATATTTGATCGATCTCGTCCATGTCTGAAACATGCGGGACGGCCCAGTGCACGTGCATTGTTCCTGAGCTTGTGCCTGAGAAATCCCATCAGTATTTCCAGCCACCGTACCTGAGACCAAAGGAACGCAGCGAGAAGCAAGGATTGATTGACGGTCGGGCGGGTCTTTTCCCCCCTTGGTAAGGGTTTCTCGTGTTTTGGTTGCCCAGCCAGCCTGTTTTCCTGGGATTTTTCCTTTTTGGGCCATCCCAGCCCCGCGATATCTAATGAAGTCGCAAGCCGGACAGGTCTGGAACACTGTCCCGCTGTCTCGGCAATGAATTTCTATTTACTGCTTTTTGTCTTGGGTATCAGCTGATTTCGGTAAAGCTGATTCTCGCAGTTGGTAGAGTGCTTGCATGATTAGTGCGAGGCAACGTCATCCTCTGGATTCGGCATGGCCGGCACGAGATGGATGGTGCAATTCCGGGCATGGATGGATGCGCAATTCAGTGAGAAACTGGGCATGAATCCATGTCAATAGAGCCCCTGATATTACGGACGGAGAGTTCGTCCCAATTCAGGCTGTAGTCTTCATGATTCAGTGCCTTGCCTGAAACCCCAACCTACCAAAGCCCACGCCCTGGAGCCATCGAAGCCTTAAGCGATGACAAGGGCCGCGAAGGCTTGCCCGACCAATAAAATCTCTGGGTTGCAGGGGTGCTTGCAGGGGGCATCCCCGCTGCGCCATTCTTTTCCAAGCCCAACCACCTCGCATTTCGAAAGAACCAAGGAAAACTTGGGATGCGATGGAAGCTTGGAGGGCACGCCTGTGCTACAAAAAAGACCATCTTTCCGCACCCCTCCATCTCTTCCCCCGTTTCCTCCTTTTCCATCATCATCAACAGCTTCATTCTCATCGATTACTGGACTTGCCAGGGCCCTGCATTAGTATCCTCTCGTCACCTCGTATAAGTCCCCGCACACGTCATCGCCTATCGTCGCAAAACTCGCCGCTTGTGCGACTCCTGGGCGCAAATTCCCATCACCATCGTCTAGCCATCTATCATTCTTTGGAAATAATCGCATAGTAAAGACATCGCCGCCAAGATGTTCTTCGCATTGACCTTCGTCTTCTTTCGGATCCTTCAGATAATCACTCTGGTGAGCATCTTTGCGCACAACGCTGACCCGACACAGCTAACAGCTCCAGATCCCATGCATGGGCATGCTCGCCTGGTTCGTCGATGGCTTCGTCAAGCAAAACGCCCTCACGCCCGACTCCATCCTCATCCTCTTCATCGTCTCGGTCCTCGCCCTCGCATGGGCCCTCTTCACCCTGTTCAGCTACCACCGCTCCTCGACCAACGCGCACTTTGTCGCCTTCGTCGACATCCTCTTCGTCGGCGCCTTGATCGCTGGCGTCTACTTCCTCCGCTACGTGAGCTCCACTGATTGCGTGAGCATCCGCCGTTCGGGCGACTGGAATCTCACTGCCGGCGATGTCCGTGTTATTGGACCTAGCTACGACCTCGTCAACAACAAGCCCTGCTCCATGCTCAAGGCCTGCTGGGCCTTTGGCATCATGAACACCATCTTCTTCTTCATCACCTCCGTCGTGGCCTTTATGCACGGCGGCCGCATGAGCTCCCACGACCGCCATTACTCCTCCTCTCGCCGGTCTCACCACTCCAGCCGTCACAGCCACCGAAGCCGTTCTCGCTCTGGTTCTCGCTACAGCAGCCGTCCTCACTCTCGCCGTGTCTACGTCTAAACGGTCTAGCTCAGTGTGGCTACTATGCGAAACAAGTCTAAAAATAAATAAATCCGCCCCAGCCCGAGACATATTCCTCGGAGGCACCCCCACACCCCAGAATCACAATACCCAACCTAATGACTGCGATGATCGCACCTGGATGAGCTTTTATTTGTCCCAGAGATGATAGATGGACGCCCAAGCACGACAAACGTGCACGACAAATGTGCAACGCGCAACGACAAGGGTGCATGACGAATGGAAAATGGACGGATCGAAGACGAATGTAATGATGGCCAGAAGAAGCATCTCACGCCTTACGAAGTAAGTCTCTTGGAAGATTGCTCATACTGCAAGGCTTGGATGGATGGGTGGACCTACGACCAACATGCCCAATGTTGATGACGTTTCCTTGTCTCTGTTTTCTGAAGCTGGCGCAGACTCGCTTGCTACAGATTTCTTCACGTCGGACAATTGCTGGATGGAGGCCTGGACTTGGTATTGGTATTTCTATGAGGAGTGTGCGCCCTGGAGGCTGCTCCAAGCAACGATTCTCTTGTATATACCTAGCATGGAGAGTTTATTGTCTCATGAGTTAACGAGAAGAAAAAAAATCACCAATTTGAACAACGCCAACAAGATTGAATTCAGTTAAATGGTACCTTTGTGCTCTTTTCCCATCTACAACGCCATGTCTATAAGCAAATCCCCATGGTATCTCATACAACTCCCACCCTCTAATGGCGACCTCCCTCGCCAACCTGATACCCTCTTGCAACTCCACCCCTCCCCTCCTCAACAAGTGTACTCGCCTCATTGTCAAAATCAGTCCCCAGACCCTGCCACGTGCGTCCCGAACGAAGAAACTCGGCGCCCGGGCTCGCCACACCGTTGATGTTGGCCAGCTCGCCCACTGTGCGCTTGATGAGGGCTTCTGTCTGATGAGAGGCATCGCTGCTGCCGTCTCCATTCGCTGTGACAGCGCCGGCGACAGAAGATGGGTTCATCCGGATCGGTTGACGACGCATTGGACGGCTGGAGGAGACGAGTTTTCCGGTGCGGAGGTCGAATTCGGGAGGGGCGGACTCTTCGCCTTCAACGCCGCCGGGGATATCGTCGTCTTGGCACTCCTCCGCAACGTCATCTTCGAGCCCGTTGGGTTGGGGTGTGTCCTCTAGAGGCTTGTCATTCAGACCTAGCTTCTCAATACCTCCCCACCACTCTCCGCCCCAGACACGTTCCTCCTCCCTCATTAGCGCAACCTCGAGTTCAAACGGCGTGATGACGGGTCGCCAGTACCCAACATCGTCCTCGACCAGCCCGCTCTCCCAGCACCCGACGACAACCCAGCCCTCGATCTCGGCAAAGTTTGCCAGCTTGGCGGGGTTGAGCTTGCCCACCACGACGGTATAGCTCTTCTTATCGGCGCGGGCGATCTTTTCGCGGAGAAGGTTGATGGAACTTAGGTAGTTGGCGACTGAGAGCGTGTTGACGAGGATGCCGATTACGCCCGCGGAGGCGAGGGAGAGGACTTTGGCGAAACGTCGGCGGAGAAGGCCTGCGGTGCGCAAGGTTGGGTTCTCGAGGGTTGAGGAGGGCGTGGAGATGATGTGGAGGGAGGCGAAGCGGGAGTGTAGGGCGAGGAGGAGGGCAGAGGGAGGATCGGAGACGTGGACCAGCGAGTAGGACTTCCAGTGGTCGTCACCGAGAACTTGGTCGGAGAGGATCTTTCGGTTGGGGATGAGGGCGGCGGGATCGTGCGTTACGGCTGTTGACACTGCGTTGGTGTAGCCTCGTTCGCGGAGGAGAGACACGAGCTTGTCGACGTGGTTCTGGTATGTGAGGTCTGCCATTACGACTAGCTTGGCGTCTCTGTCGGTGAACTCCTTGTCTAGCCCAGCGAGCGTCGCTTCGTAGTCGAGATCATGGCTTGTGTAGACATATATCGCTGGGAGATGACTCGTAGGGCTGAGACATGTGCGGCCGTAGTGGACTACCACGTCTGCGGAGACATGTTCGGCAGCGATCTCGTCGACGCAGCACGCGCTGTAGCTGCTATCCGCGAGGATATATATCCTCCTCTCTGCCTTGTTCTCTCCCTCGTCGTGAGAGGCGAGCTCCTTTGACAGCGCCTCTACCACACGCGGCGCATCGACAAGCATGGAATCAGGGAACTGCAGCCCCACGCGGCGCCATCCTCCGGCGCGGATCTCATCGGCGGTGCGGACGACTTCGTACGTTGCGCGGAGGGCGTCGTCGGAGAGGGAGGAGGACATGGCGGGAAGTGGTTGAATTTTTTGATGTTGGTGATGGGAGTATTTCATGGTGGAGGTGGTGGTTTGGAGGGGAGCGGAGCAGGTGTGAAGGCGGGGTGGTGGTGTGCATTTAGACACTTGATAGAGGCTAGATAGGTGCAAATTTGGAAGCGAGGGTTGTTCCAACTGAAACCCTTTTGGGAGGAATTCCTCGGCCGCGGTGTTTTTGTTAGTAAACTGGATGGACCACCATGAGTTAGTGTCATTCTTTAAACTGTGTTTGACTAAATATGTTGGTTGTGCTGTTCTTTGAGCTCATACAGCTGCTTGAATAGTCCACAGGGCCAGCCAATGAAACAACGAGCATTATAATCACCCCTAGTCTAATATCTCCAGGGTGAATTACGGAAAAGTGGCAGCACACGAGATGCCAACTTGGGTAGACGCTTGCCGAGTGGCTGTCAGCCGCAAAATTGCCTTCATTATACTTTCCGGGATGTTGACATCCCCGGAAGCAATCTGTGCAAGGGTCTGGGTGGGAAGCGAGGTCAAGGTCATGCGTCCGTGGACTGGTACTCAGTGAAAAGGCAAAGAAACATTCCCTTCGGCATGAAACTCGGAGCAATATCAAGGCATCAATCCTACTCCGTGACAAAAGTACACAATGAGCAGATATATTCGTCCGCTGATAGAACCCCTGAGCCCAGTGAGCCGAGAGTCGCCTGATATCCTGGGCACTGGCAGCTTAGAAATCCTTGTGCAACGCGTATGCAACGAAGAACCAAGAGACTCTATTCCTCAATCCTTTCTAGTGGCTAAATTGTGTGACTGTCGCGTGTAAGTCGGTCTGGAGGTGTTCGTGGGGTGTCCCGAATAGGCAATACGTGTACCGAGATAGGAAACCAGTGTATGCACGGCCCCTTCGGAGCGGCGGATGCTGTGTGTGTAACAGTGTAACTCATATGAATCAACTCTCGCTCTTTTTACACTCGAAATACTTATGGAGCTTTCGGTACGCAGTATTTTCACGAGAGCGAGCAAGCTTAACCATGGCTGAAAAGACTGTGCAGCATCACTTCCTCCAAGGCAAGACCATCATCGTCGCTGGTGGAGGCATCGCCGGATCGGCATTCGTTGTCGGCCTGCGCAGACTCTGGAGCCCCCAGTGGAAACCACCGAGAATTGTCATCTACGACCGCGATTCTCCGGAGGTGACCGCCCAGCGCGAGGCTTACAGCTTGTCCCTTGCCGGCTATGATGCCTCGGGCGGGCTCCTCACCCTACGGAGACTGGGACTGCTCGATCGGTTACTCGAAAAGGCTGTCTCTGGACTCGACGGCACTGGGGCATTCAAGATCTGGGGACCAGACTGGAAAGAACACATCACCTTTCGGCATAGGCCTCTCGACGGCTTGCCATCCGCCAACATCCGGGTACCGCGAAAAGACCTTCGGCAGGTCCTCCATGACGGCTTGGGATCTAACGACTTGGTTGAATGGAACACACGATGCGTCTCGGCGAAACGACTAAACGATGGGCGAGTGCGCGTCCAAGTTGTGAGAGGGCCTCCGGGCCTGGATACAGTTACAGAGGAGGTCTGCGATCTGCTCATTGCCGCGGACGGTGCGAGTAGTAAGCTCAGGGCGTGCCTGCGACCAGACGACAACCTCAACTTTGCTGGAGCGGTTCTCCGTGGTGGAATATCTTGGTTTGAAGGCGCCCCTCCTAAGCCAGTGAACAAAGACTGGGGCTTCATGCTCTCGGGCACCGGCGTGTCGTGCTTCTTCTCACCAGTGGACAAGAATAGCGTTGTATGGGGCATTGGACACCTTGAAACAAAGCAAGTTCCTGCACTAGATCTCAACAACTCGGAGCAAGTGCAAGGCGTCATGAGCCAGGGGCTTGAGTTGGGAAGAGAGCTGCAGGAGCCTTTTAGAACCATCGTGGCGCACACAGACCCCAAGACGGTGCTGCTAATCAACGCCCGAGATAAGCCTGCATTTCCCCACGAGAGCATTAGCGAACTGCCGGTGGTATTCATCGGCGATAGTAATCACGCTGTCAGCCCGTTTGCTGGATACGGGGCCAACTTGGCCTTGTCTGGTGCGTGGGACTTGGCAGAGCAGCTGTGCAAAGGGCACTCGCTGGAGGAAGCCGTTTCGGAATACGACAGGTTGGCGGTTCCTCGAGCGATGAAGATTCTCAAGGGGTCACGAGCGAGGTTGAAGGCTGGGCACAGTACGGGGCTGCAGTATTGGGTGTTTTGGTTGATGTTGATGGTGGGCAAGTTTGTGGGATGGGTTCTGGGGAGGAAGGTGACTTGAGCTTGGGCAGACTGTGAATCAGCGTGGGGCCAAGAGAGAGCTTCTCGGGGAAATCTTGGAGGAGGTCGAGTTTCCGCGCTGTCAAGATGTTCTAGGAGATTTATTAAATGACACCAAAACCAACGCCGGCGCTTAATCCCCTGCTGGCTGGCCACGCGTGTCTGTTACATCCAAGAGCTGCTCCACCTGCCATCCCACGAGCGACTATTGACGAATACGGGTATTGCAAGCGAGTACCCAGCCGCATGGTTTGGGCTGGTTTCAGGTGCGGTGACAGCAGATCGATGCAGAGAGAAGTGCTCGCAGTCAGCATTGTGACGGCATGGAGGCTACAGCGGATGGATGAGTGATGAGCGATAGTCCAACGATTCTAGGACGTATTGTGGCTTAGATGATGTATTGAAATATGTTTCCTTGTGCTAACTGAATACAAGTTAGAGTAGATTTAATTAGTATACTCTTTCATCCTTCAGATGGACACAGACGTTGCCAATCACCACAGGCTTGACGCCTGGGTACTCTCCCAAGCTGTGTGTGCTTCCCTCTCCGGCGCATCCGCAGTCCTGATGCCTTTAAAAGGTGATTATTATACTGAGTGACGTTTTCACCAAGTATCAGACTTCGCGTTTCAGCTTGACATGCCAGGATTTTCGGCTCTGGCGCCCACATGCCGATAAATGAAACACAGCGCTTCGGGGAATTACGACAGAGGGACATGAAATATGACACCCGCCTGTTTTAAAACAGATGGTTTTAGCCAATGCAGAGCCTTGGCCTTCCAATCACATGGGCCGGGCAACCAAATGGAACGCCCTTGGCAGATCTCTAAACATGTGTGTCCACAGTTGACTCCTGAGACAAACCCTTCAGACGGCTTGGCCGTATGCTCAATCGTGTCTGTGACGGCATTTCGTAATCAAGGGAGCAAAGACTGAGCAAATCTGAGGAGAATCTTGACTTTGTTCGTCTCAACTCACTGTCTGGACGGTTTCGGTGCCTGAGTGAAGACAATGCTGTGGGGTTTGTCATGATGACTGACCGCAAGATGCGGCTATAAAGAACATGGCCTGACCGGAGATGACGCATTCTCGAGGTAGTAGACATTTGGAACCAACATTCTTTTTGATTCTGCCTTTCTTCTTTCGTTCTACCTCCTGGTGAGGGACCCATATTTGTCGACAAGCTTTTGTAATACTACCAAGCAGAATACCGACTCTGATTCCAATTATTTACTCAAGCCAAATCCAAACATGTTCATATCTAGAGCTGTGATGCTGGCGTGTATGGCTGCTGCTATGCCTCTTGTTGAGATGTCCCCAAGAGAAGCAGCAGTGTTCCCCGCGCTAGAAATGAAAAGGACCTTTACTAGTTTGTACTCACGACCATGCTCCAAAGGCTTCAGAGCTAACCCGCGGCAGTCAGGACAAATCCTCCACTTGAGCGTCGAGCCAGCAGAATCATACCCGTGGTGGTGGGCGGCGCTCAGCTCACCTTTGTTCCAAACCTGATTAGAGCCGCTGCAGGCGATGTGATCCAGTTCCAGTTCAGCTCAGGAAACCATACCGTCACACAGAGTGCCCAAGACGCTCCATGCCAACCTTTGCAGGCGACGGTGGCCGGGGCCATCCACAGCGGGCATATCCCCTTCGAGGCCGGGCAGACCACCGTTGGGACATTCAATGTGCCTCTCACCAGCACGGAGCCTATCTACCTCTACTGTGCGACCGGCCCTCACTGCCAAACAGGCCAGGTGATGGCGATTAATCCGTAAGTTGAAGGGTGTTTTATATATGATTTGTTGCTGACGGGGAGTGCAGGCCAAACGAGGATGCATTGGTGGCCTATTCAAAGCTTTCGGCTGCTGCAGCGGCTAATGTTGATGGGAATGTGGTGGCTGGAGGTGCAGTGGGAGAGATTCCATTGGCGGCGGCTGCCTTTACTCCTCCTCAAGAGGAGGAGGCTCCTCCGGCAGCTCCGCCTGCAACTACTCCTTCGGCGCCTGCGGCTGCTCCTCCGGCGTCTGAATCTACACCTTCGGCATCTGAAGCCACTCCTCTGGCAACGCTGGTTAGTCATCCAGTCAACTCGGCGTTACATTAAACAGCAACTTCTCGCCTTCGAAAGACAGGATGGAGAGGTTAGTTTGTTTGCCAATAACCCAGAACTCCTTAAAGATACCATAGTATAGCTCTAGTCAGAACATTAAAATACACAGCCCCCCCATAGACTCTGCTTAACACTTTGACTGAGTGTTTCCTTATCCCCCCTGCAACAGGTCTGTTTTGCCTTTCGATTGATTCTTAATTACTTATGTCTCGTACAGTGGCTCCACTCCAGCCTTGAAGCCGCTTATAGAGATATATACTAGCTAATGATTGCAGTGGGAATGAATATACTAGTGTAAATGGCAAACTTACAATTCGCCCACGGTAATGTTATAAGGCGAGAGCAAAAGCGATGGTCTCAACTCGAATTGCACTAGAATATTAGTACGCGACTAATTAATTAGGATGAACGAAGTGATTAAACTTAGCTATACGAGAGTTCTGATGCATAGAAAAATTCTAACTCTGACTCTTAGTCTTAAACTAATCTCCAAATCAGGGCGGACAATGTGTCCTTCATACTGGCTGCCGGAATGCCGATATAAATGTTCGGTGTAACTATTCCATCTCAACATAGAAGAATGTTCTTGGGCATTCTTTTTTCAAACAACCGCCGTGGAATGAACTGATGAGTGCATTTTGTACCTTAGGGTCAACTACCTCTTGACGCTGAACTATCCACTCGTTTGGAAACCATCAACTCAACTATCCTCTCGTTTCCAAACTATCGCCTAATTAACTCGCTATTCATTTTGAGTCAGGTCATTGTGTAAGCATTGGGTTAAAATGCTTGAAATGTGGAAAAA